>JAMKCH010015905.1:0-250313 GCA_023653785.1 Ophioderma brevispina
TTTGCCACCACATCCTTCAACAAGCGTTTATTCCATTAAGGCTGCCAAATTCATCGGGTGGTGGCACAATACTAAATTCTTTCCGAAATTTGAATTGCTTAACAAGCAAACTCTGGTCTATTTGATTAGCAAGATAGACTCCAATAAATGCCTGGATAGTGTGCCTCAGTTTTGGTTTTAAGCCCTCTAAAGCTGTAACACACTGCATCATGGATATTGTCAACTGCTGTATACTATAAATGTCAGTTATAGGACATTAACTTAAATGTTTCATTGGTAGAGGGTCAAACTGGCATCAGTTGGAATACAAGTTCAATGTTATCCCGCCAATATTACTAACTACCACCAATGGAGCCAACACAACATTTATGGCTTTAATGATTTACTATGTATTGCCTTTATAAGGTGTCCCATTTAAAAAGAGCACATGAAAAACACCAACACCACTACCAAAAAAAATACAAAAAAAAAAAAACAAAAACAAGAAACCCTTCAAGGCTACACATTCCTATTCCAAAAAGTGATGGATGTGCCACATAAGAAATATTAATAGACTTTGGTAACAAAGGTAATGAACTATGGAATAAAGTAACCAAGTGCTAAAGGCTAGATCATGTGATCTTACAATACTTACTAAAATGTTTTACTTTATGATGTAAAAATACCTTTTCAATCTTATGATTTTAATCATAAACATCTATTAAACAATATACTGTCAAACATGTTCATTTTTGTGAACAATTTAGCAAATTTTTGGAGCCACTGGAATTCACAAAATAAAAATGCTTTGCAAAATAAAATTGCACTCAGGAGGTGAATATACCAAAGCTTTGCAAAAATTAACTTTCCATGAAAATGGCAGTGGTTCAATAAAAGAGACGAAAGAACATGGACTTTATGGATTTTATTAGGTGCAATCAGTCATTTATAGATTTTATTAGGACAAAATAATAGCTTATGGGATATTCAATATTTTTATAGATATTAAAGTTACTCCATGACCAAATCTGTTATTGAACCAAAATTTTAACTGGTTTTTAGGAAACTGACATTCATTTTGACAGCTGATCTGAAGCCAAAATTTCCCAGAAGCAAATTTTCCACAATGTTCATATTTGAAAATAAATGTTAAGTTTTAAACCTAAGTCGACAGACATTTGAGGGTAAATATTTTCTGGAAAATTTAAAATGCAAAGAAAAAAGCATCTTACTTTCATGCTAAAATAGGCCTCAAAAGAGAGGCTATATGGGAACAGATGTTGGAATCCAAGACTTGAACCTATGTATATACTTGATCCTAGTCAATGTTCAGAGCATCCTCTAACTCCAAGAAGGAAAACTAAGGTATGTCACCCTGATAGACTAAAGTATTGCAATTGTGATGTTTTTGTTTTTTGGGTAATTTTTTTCAGACACAGTGTAGTGATAGAGCTTGATGTTAAATGTTGCACAGAGGAGACAGAGTGACTGGCAGACACAGTGGTAAATGACAGGCATCCATACCCTTGACCTGAAAGAAACACTTGATGAGCTGGGTTTACCATGGGGGATATACTACAAGGACTGTGTATGAAATTGACTAATATTATTATGAGGGGGAAACCGGTTGAAAGCAAAATAATGTGGACATGGTACGATGTGTTTTGTGCATACAATTTTTGAGTCCTGTGCTAATGACTTAGTCTGTTGAGAATATGGTTTGGGTAATGGCTCAAGTTCACGGGGGTTCAAACTGTGTTTGAAATGAACTGGTATATACACCAAATGTTACATTTCTGCATTTGAAAATAAGATTGCCACAGATAACAGTGGCCATAGATTGTACACACTTGACTAACTTCCCATCACTTGATATATAACAATGACCAATGTTACTGCACTTGGTTCTTTGTTTTCCAGAGCATCCCATTTAAAGTAAATTAAAGGTGCATGTTCCCTCGTCTTTGGGACCCCCCTGATTTACCCTGAAGTAGTATCGATTTTGATATCAGATGAAAGGCTGTATTTTTGTCATTGTCATCCTGAAATTTGAGCCCTCAAATCCATTTATTGGCAAGATATAAGAAAAAAACCTCTGTTTTAATGGTTAACCATAAACATTAACACAGTATTGACTAGGGCTTTGCAATATGCATTATTGCTTCTACCATCAAAACTGTAAGTTTGTTTCCCACGGCACTTGATGGGGAGTGTCTGCAAGTGCCAAGCTCTCATATCAAGTAGAGAACACAACAGACATAAATCAGAACAAGCACCTTTAACATATTTTCCTTTTCTTATAAGTGCAGTCATCTTTGGGCCATTGATGAAAGGCAGTCAACACAAATCCTATTAAAATTTTGCAACACAAAATCTCAAATCCTACAAAGATTTGTTATCTACTTATATTTTTCCATTGAGGTTTTTTATCGCTCTCATATCCCTACCTATTCAATAATTCTATTAAGTACACTGGGCTGATGTTAACTTTATTATTATTATTGAAGTGTGTATACTGTGTAAGCCTCCCCAAAGAATATGTATTCATTATGTGCTATGCATAATCCTATTTTTTCTCACTGCAACTGTACCGTGTATTAATGTGGTTTTCACAGAGAATAAAATTAATGAATAAATAAATTAAATCTACAGATTACAGATTCATGAAACATGTAGACTACCTCTTCCATTTTAAACAGTAAGCCAAAGAAGTCTGACACTGGTTTGGAAATAGTCATACTGCTAAAAACTCAATTGTGTAGAACAAATTTTCTTTAAAAGGTGTATTTTGTGATCTAAACACCTTCTGTTTTGTTCATGGTCCATCAGATATCCTTGAGAAAAGGTTATTTAAAAAAAATAGCAGTTGATTCTAATGATGCGTTATGAGAAAATGTTTTTATTACGATGCTCATAGGCCACTCCACTAATTTCTGTCCATTTACAGACAGAAGAAAATACAAAATTGGGTATTTCTTCTAGAGAAGATCGAATCTGCACAATATCTGGCACACATACTATACTAAGTCCAACAGTTCAGATGATATAGAAATGTCAACTTCTTTAGGTAAATCGGGGATGCCGCTATGGATCAAGGAATACCCCTTTAAAGAAGGGGCATGAATACATCTACCTACAGCAGTAAATTTTGATGAATTAATCTCTTGTAAAGATGCTCATCCAAGACAATTCTAGCAATGCCTTTGCAAAATTAGTCTAAGAATTGCTCCTACACTGTCTCATGCTAGGCCTTTCCTCCAAGTTGAGCCATTTCCTCAGAATGTTCTAGGCCTATATGAGAGAGAATTCCTTTGTAACATTTTTAGGCCATATTTCAAACCAAATTGGTATCACTTCAGATGCATGGCCGTACAGGAAAGTTACCCTTTTTAAAGTACACCCACATGTCAACCAAATTTTGCAAATTGATAACCCTTTCAGAATTGCTCTTGATTTTATATACACTGACCTCATCTATGTCAGCACCAATTAACCAAGTTCATATACCAGAGCACAGGCCAACAACAACGCAGTTCAAAAAGTGCAGGGAGACCCCGACTGGTCTGCCTACAGCTTCAACATTGGCACCAACCCCATTGCTGTATATGACCAGAAACCCCACAGCCATGGTGCCTCACATACCAACCTCATAATGGTAGCAATATGATAATTATTATGGGTTTTAAAATTCATTGCCAAAGAATGCTAAATATCAGATTATGGTCTAGTGTTTTGTCCAGCAAAATTAAGCTCTTGTGAACGTTTATTTTTAAGAGAGCTTGATAGAATTTCCTAATTAGAAGCTCATTTCAATTTTAAATGAGCTTGGTCTAACATTGTCTATTATGAACCTTGATTAGGCCTACACAGTAATCTGTGGGCTGTTGTAATACACATATAACCAGTCATGTTAAATGTTATGTCAGATTCAAATGAAATTTTGGAATTATAGTATGTTGGTGATTGATGACCTTTTCTATTTCGAAAAAAATACCATTACACTTGTATTTTGTTATCGTGTGGGGCACCTTTAAAATGCGCATGTCTAAATGCCGTAATGATGAACATCCAATATGCATGTAGCATGATTAGCATCATAATATAAGGAGTTCAGCCAAATATTTAAAGGATGAAATGATACAAATACAAGCTTTCAAATGATACTAAAATCTCGGGCTTGATGGTGTGAGTCACAGAGGTCGAGGTTGAGCATCAAGTAGTGCAGTGCGCCTTTAAGTTTAATGAATTCAAAAGTATTACAAGAATTATCAAAAACAAAATACCATGAATTTTAGTATCTTATTACACTAAATTTTGTTACGTTGTATAAATTACTCAAAGGTTCAAACTTCTTCCTTCTCCAAAACAATTTTGTTTCATTGATTACAGAGTCAATTACATCTGAACAAGAAAAATAACACCTTTAACTTGAAAAATACCATTTTCTCATCAGTAAGATATTGCTACAAATGCCTACAGTATTAACATTGAGACATTGCGTGGGTGGTGTCCTTTACCAAGGTGCAATAATATGATATCACATCCAATTATCTGAGTGTGATTTAGTGAAGGGTAAAGTTTCTATTATTAGATTATTTGGGCTGACTAAGATGAGGTGTCAGTTGATGCATGTTTGATTTCTGGCTATTCTGATTCAACATCTGGCTAGCACCACTGATTTCCTTTACAACATTCTTCAGGCATCTCTCCTTGCTGTGTTTGCCAATTACAGAGCCTTCCTACTACAGTCCTTGTCCTGTCCTCAGCTCTAACTGTGCAGGCTGCACTCCATCTGGTCTATATATCATATGGGTAACCCTGGAGATGGCGTTCAATCCCACAATGCACTGGTTTTTGAAATTATGCTTTTAAAGGGTCATGTGATCTCACACATTGCCCATGCTCGCATACACTTATGAGGTTTAGAAAACCGGGCGTATGCAGATGCGGATGCAGTGATAGCGCCCATGCGCAGCTGCTGTTCGGAAATGTGACCGATATCGATCGAGTGGACTTAGAACTTATGCGTCACATTTCTGAAGCTGGGCATGGGCGCTCTCACTGCATCACTGCATCTGCATATGCCCGGTTTTCTAAACCTCATAAGTGTATGGGAGAAGAGAAGATTGCAGTAGCTTCCCACAATGCATTGCTTCCAATGGATGTTTTTGTACACCTACTGATGTGAATCGTTAGAGATGAAACATGGCTAAATTGACAGTACTGATCACAATCTTGCATTTTAAGAATGTTATATCACTAACGATTCACATGACTCCCTGTACAAAAACTTCCATTGGAAGCAATGCATTGTGGGAAGCTACTGATATCTTCTCTTGTATGGGAGTGTGGGCAATGTGCGAGATCACATGACCCTTTAAAAGCATAATTTCAAAAACCAGTGCATTGTAAGTGTAAGTGACCCAATGTTTATGTTCATTTGCATATAAGATACAAACAGACACCAGAACTTTCAATTACTGATGTCTTTAAAGGTGCATTTAATGATCCTAATACCTTCGTTTTTGTGTAACCAAGTTTCAATAAATATCCTCCAGGGAAGGTTATTTCAAAAATTAGTTGATTTCTTTTGGTGCCTTTTGGTGTTATGAGTAAGCCTAAATGCTCAGTGCTCCATAGCCCCCTGTCCATTTACAGGCAAAAATACAAAATTATAAATTTCTTCCATAGTAAATCAAATCTTGCACAGACTAATAAGCACACTTACTATACTTAAACCAACAGTTCAAATGCTATAAACATCTAGAATTTTTCAAAGTTAGAGTAAAGTTAAAGTGATGAGGCTTTGGATCATAAAATGCCCCTTTAAACCCCCAAGGGTCTTATGTACCAACATAGATATAACACAGCACAGACCTAGGTACAGTGAAATGCAATATGGGATTAGTTAAAATCACCCTCTGTGGGTGACCCATGTGGCCAACCACAACCTTGTCATGGATCTCTTGTTTGGCACCATATTGAAAGATTCCCAGTCCTTGGTAGATGAGATCCAAGATAAGCTTTACCAAACATGCAATCCTCTCTTTGCTGTTTGCTCAGCAAATGTTTATGTTAACAGACTTGGCACCCAGATTTGTGAATTCTGTTATCCACTCACAACTTGACACCAGTTATCACACAAGATGCAGAGGACTTGAATCTGGAAATCAACATTTGACACTCTGTAGGTATGCTTTGAACAGGTAATGGCTGGAAGTTTTCATTTGTTGGGCATGGCTAAGGCTAACAAAATTCTGGCCAAAAAAAAATATTCAAAAATCCTTGTTCAATTCTAATTTGACACTTTCACGTTCCTGTCACAGAGCTATATACCCTTTTAAAATTTCTGTTGTGATATACAATTGCAAATACACTTTATTTTATTGGCCCAAAACATTTTGTGTACATATTTATACATTTATAACTTTTTTTTATTTTATTTATTTGACATTCACCAATACAAATGGTATAATCATTTACAAAAAGGATATAGACAGTAGACAAATGTTTCTAAATACTACAATTATACAAACAACATAATACATGTAATATTAACATTATATTTCATTACAATTTTATCAAGATAAAACAAGTGTTTTAAAACATATACAGGTAGTATTAACAAACTTTAGATCTTTCTTCAAAAGCATCTTTAACAAATCTGGCTACAACAGAAAGTATGTCATAGTCAGTAGCACACATAATGTAATTAAAAACCTGATTTTCATCAAACAAATCAAGATGAGCAATATCATTAAATGAAGAAAATAATTTATCCCGATGACTTGTATATAATTTGCAAACCATAATGAAGTGGAATTCATCTTCAATGAAATCACGGTCACAAAATTTACAGATACGTTTTTCAACAGGTAATTTTGGCGAACAATAACGTCCTCTTTCAATCATGAGAGTGTGCGCACTTATTCTTAACTTACAAAGAGCAGATCTTAGAGGTTTGCTAAGTAATATAGCATAATTTTCAAAAGTAAATTCCTTCTTAAAAAGGACATAAGTTCTTAATTTACCTTGAGGCAATCTAATAAGATCTAACCATAGCGTATTATAAATATTCCTAAGACCACTAGTGACAATGTTAGAAATAGTTGTTGTGGTTGCCAGATTAGGTCTATCCCAAATGTCATGTCTATTTATTAAAGATAGCAATTGTTTTATATGTGTAGACCATGAGTGAGTATTTATACACTTTCTGTTATCTATGAGTGCATTAACCACAATGGAATTGCTACCTTTATAGCATAAATCATTTAGCTTCCACCAATATTTAATTGCAAGGGTTAGCATGAAAATTAAGATGGGATAACTACCTAATTCTCCCCTAACTGCATGATTAGAAGACTTGCGATGAACGCCTAAAATGAGTTTACAAGTTTTAAGATGTAAAATTTCACCTGGTTGATTATCACATCATGAATGATGTAATCATAATGTACAGTTGCTATTTCAAGCTACATCAATGTTTGCACTTTTCTTGTACTAAGCGAATAACAGTAATTTCAACCCGTCCAGAAATAGTTAGGTACAATCTAACCTTTTTTTTAAAAAAAATGAAGGATTGAACAACATGGAAATACTAGGCAGTCCCCAGGTTTCGCGATCACCTGGGTTTTGCGATCACCTGGCTTGAATGACCTAGCATCAGCAATCAACCCCACCAAGTTTCATGTCCATACACGAACATTTACCCCATTTGACCTCCTTTGACCTTGAATGACCCCAATGACCTTTGATCCACTAACCAACATAAACTCGGTCTTCGGACGGTCAAGGAGCACCCACCCACCAAGTTTCAGGACCGTGCGACCCTCGGTGTCCGAGAAAATAGACGCGGTCAGACAGACATACCCGCAAACAGACAGACCACCGGTATTAATATATAGATGCTTGATGAAAATGAGGACTTTGGCCAAAAGTGGTGAGATAGTGGCTGTGTGGAAAGTATGAGTTTCATGCTCCCTGAACCAATTTGAGTGACATTATATCCAAGAGACATGGTGTTACATAACACCCATTAGTTGCTGGTGACCACAGATAACCTTTAATGAATGATGCTATAATAAGGCTTTTCACACCAAATGGGACAATCGATCAAATTTGTGACAAATGGCTGTTTGCAGACTTCAATTCAGACAGCAGCTTGTTATAATACTTTAGAAACTCTGACACATAATATCACTCTTGTGCCTCTTCAAATGATAACACATACTGCATGTCAACAGATTCACCATGTTTAATTTCTTGTTTGAGTTGGCGAAGTTCTCGACAGAAAATTAAACACTTAAGAAACATGGAAAGGTAAGAAGCCTTGTCATTTAAAGGTGCATTCCAAGCATGATGTAATGCAAATTCCTCGTGATGAATTTTCTCACCTGTTACACAGTACGTTCAAAGAAAAAGTCCACTCATAAGGACTCAGAGGATGATTTAAGCTCGACCCAAAATGCAATTCGAATCACCAAATTACATCAAAAAAGTACCACATACTTCCTCACACTCCTATTCTTTTGCACGCAAAAACGCCAAATTCAAGCACTGTGTTTGCCCATAGAACTTTAGGGTAATCGAGGAACGGGAGCTGAAAATGGTAGAGAACATGTCTATCTTCAGGGATCACCTAAAAAAGTCTGATTCCCCTCAAGTTTAGCAGCCGAACTCAGTACTTGAAGTTGGCGTTTTTGACAGGTTTTGCGTGCAAAAGAATAGGAGTGTGAAAAAGTATATGGTACTTTTATGACGTAATTTGGCGATTCGAATTGCATTTTGGGTCAAGCTTAAATCATCCTCTGTAAAGGACTAGCCCTGGTTTAAACCTGGGTTGAAAATACCACGAAGTCATTAAGCTGCTTAGTGTGGAAAACCAGGCCTACAAAAAAATTTCTGTCTGCCTGGGACCTTCAAAAGAAGTGGGCAAAATTTTCTGTCAAATATGTGCATGAAGTGCACATCACAAGCACATTTAGCACAAAGTCCTTACAGCTGGCCCAGTATTTTGACACACTCTGGTGCAATGTGGGCCTGTATTTGAACCTTTTTGTATAGTTTTAGGGTGTTTTGTTGTTTATTTTTCCTTACTTTTGAAAATTTTCTGCAGTTGTCAATTTTTTTCTGGGACCTGCGGTCCCATGGTCCTGGGGATTTTGTAGGCCTGTGGAAAACATTGTCCCCTCAGCAAAGTTCTTTCTTCCTTAGCACTTACTATACTTTGTTTCACCTTGTCATGGAAGTGGGAAAAGGCAGAATTTCACGTCATGCTTGTGTCTCACATTGCTGTCTTTGCTCGCGCTTGTAATTACGCTCGCACTTGGGTGCGGCGCCAGCTCTTGTGCGTCCACTCTACTACCACAACGAGGTGAAAACAGAGTATAGATTCTTTGATTGCACCATATTAATCATTGAATCCAACCTACTTCTTGGATGGCATAGTAACTTCCAATATGATTTTGCACATAATTAGACTCCTAATAATAAGAGTGAATGCCTCAAAAGCCAAGAGACAACATCGTTATCACTGTGTGGGTTCAAATTTGCACAGAATAGATGCAAACATATTGACTGCACTTGAATTTCATGCATATGAATTTGCTGGTTTTTCGTACGCTGAGCATCAGCGGAAGCCCTGGTTATCTTTGTGGACCTAAAATATGCATTGGGTTGGATTTTTTTATGTGACTATCTGTGCCCAAGCGGTGGCATGGCATGCCCCCACAGCAAATTCCTAAATTCTTCGGTGAGATAAAAGCCACATTTGCTAGTTTGTAACAGGGTTGAAAACAAGTAACCAAGAAAATTTTAAAGAATAAAAATGCTTCAAGGATGACAAGCCACACAGAAGAAGTAATAGGCCTTTCTAAACATGGATTGAAATTCAGATTTGAAAATATTTCAACCGTTTTTTTAATACAATTTTCAAAAAAGTTGTGTTTGACGGTGTGCTGTGCTTGAGTGTGTGTGTACGTGCGAGCGCAGTGACTTCAGGGGTGTGCGTGGCCGTATTACATGCTACTCATAGGCCACTCCATAATTTCTGTCATTTAAGGGACACGAAGAAAAAAAATACAAATTTGGGTTTTTCTTCAGAGAAAGACGAATCTGCACAATATTCTGGACACACATTTTACATGACTAAGTCCAACAGTCAGATGATATTAGAAATGGTCAATCTTTAGGTAAATCAGGGATGCCGCTATGGATCAAGGAATACCCACCGTTACCCTAACCCGGACGGGTCGTTTTGCGAATGACGGACCAAATGCAACGAAGGGCACTCTATTTTTATTTTAACAGCCCAGATGCAACGGAGCCAAAATTTGCGTTCATTGCATCTCGGCCGTTTTCCCGCACAGGAATAAGTAGCGTTAAGTCAATAACGGCCCAGATGCCAACGAAAAACATGCGTCATTTTCCCGGAAGACGGGGCCCAGATGCAACGAAAAACATCGCGTCATTTTCCCGGAAGACGGACCAGATTGCAACGAAAACATCGCGCCATTTCCGGAAAGACGCCCAGATGCACGAGGAACATCGCGTGCAAATGCAATGAGAACAGGGATAATAAATAAATAAACAAAATAAATAATAATGGTTTGATATGCGTACTCCCATTGATCGCATGAAATTTGTAGTTATGTCGCCAGTCGTGAGTGGAGCTATTACGCTACGTCATTAGTCGTGCGTGGCGCTATTACGCTTCGTCATGCTCCGGTTTACGTCATGAATTAGTTTATGCATAATTAAAAAAAAAGAGCTTATCGAAAATGGTGGCGCTATCACCATCGAAATCGAAATTGTCGATGGGCATTTGTACACCGTGTCACCCGCTGATGAAAAAGCATTGCGCCTTTCTTCGGCAAAACCGTCCGAAATGCAAGTGTGAAAAGCATCGCATCATTTCCCCGGGATGACGTCCCAGGTGCAACGAGGAACATAGCTTCATTTTCCGGGAAGACGGCCCGAGAATGCAACGAGGAACATCGCGTCATTTTCCGTAGAAAGACGGCCCACCAGATGCAACGAGGAACATCGCGTAATTTGCCGTAAGACGGCCCAGATGCAATGAGGGCAATGAGAGTCATTTTGCGCGACCAAAAAATGTTGTTGACGGCCGAGATGCCAAGAGAAAACATTTTCCGACCCGTAACCCGTTTTCGTTGGCTCTCATTGAATCTCGGGCCGCGTTAGGCGTTACTGAAAGGGGCATGAATTACATCTGCCTACAGCAGTAAAATTTTGTGAATTAATCTTTGTACAAGATGCTCATCCAAGACAATTCTAGCAATGCCTTTTGCAATATAGTCTAAGAATTTTGATCTACACGTATCATGCTAGGGCCTTTCCTCCAGTGGAGGCCATTTCCTCAGCTAGAATGTTCTAGGCCTATATGAGAGAGAATTCCTTTGCAACATTTTTTAGGCCATATTTCAAACCAAATGGATCACTTCAGATGCATGGCCGTACAGGAAAGTTACCCTTTTTAAAGTACACCCACATGTCAACCAAATTTGCAAATTGTAAACCCTTTCAGAATTGCTCTTGATTTTATATACACTGACCTCATCTATGTCAGCACCAATAACCAAGTTCTATACCAGAGCAACAGGCCAACAAACAAACAACGCAGTTCAAAAAGTGCAGGGAGACCCCGACTGGTCTGCCTACAGCTTCAACATTGGCACCAACCCCATTGCTGTATATGACCAGAAACCCCACACCATGGGCCTCAGAACATACCAACCTCATAATGGTAGCAATATGATAATTATTATGGGTTTTAAAACTTCATTGCCAAAGAATGCTACATATCAGATTATGGTCTATTGGTTTTTTGTCCATCAAAATTAGCTCTTGTGAAAGTTTAAGGTTTTAAGAGATGATTTCTTAATTTCCTATATAGAAGCTCTTTCATTTTAAATGAGCTTGGTCTAACATTGTCTAATGAACCTTGATTAGGCCTACACAGTAATCTGTGGGCTGTTTGTATACACATATAACCATTCATGTTAATGTTATGTCAGATTCAAATGTAATTTTGGGAATTAGAGTATGTTGGTGATTGATGACCTTTTCTATTTCGAAAAAAAACCATACACTTGTATTTTTGTAATCGGGTGGGCACTAAAATGCGCATGTCTAAATGCCGTAATGATGAACATCCAATATGCATGTATCATGATTATCTACATAATATAAGGAGTTCGCCCAATATTTAAAGGATGAAATATACAAATACAAGCTTTAAAATATACTAAAATCTCGGCTTTGATTTGGAGTCACAGAGGTCGAGTTGAGCATCAAGTAGTGCAGTGCGCCTTTAAGTTTAAATGATTCAAAAGTATTACAAGAATTCATCAAACAAATACCATGACTTTTTAGTATCTTATTACCACACTAAATTTTGTTACGTTGTATAAATTACTCAAAGGTTCAAACTACTTCCTTCTCAAAACAATTTTTGTTTCATGTGATTACAGTCATTATTGAACAAGAAAAATAAACACCTTTAACTTGAAAAATACCATTTTCGCATCAGAGATATTGCTACAAATGCCTACAGTATAACATTGAGACATTGCGTGGGTGGTGTCCTTTACCAAGGTGCCATAATTGATATACATCCAATTACTGAGTGTGATTTAGTGAAGGGTACAGTTTCTATTATTAGATTTGGGCTGACTAAGATGAGGTGTCAGTTTGATGCATGTTTGATTCTGGCATTCTGATTCAACATCTGGCTAGCACCACTGATTTCCTTTACATCTTCTCTTCAGCATTCCTTGCTGTGTTTGCCATTACACAGCCTTACTACTACACTACTACAGTCCTTGTCCTGTCCTCATCTCTACTGTGCAGGCTGCACCCCTCCTGGTCTATATATCATATGGGTAACCCTGGAGATGGCGTTCAATCCCACACTGCTCTGGTTTTGTACTTATGCTTTTAAAGGGTCATGTGATCTCACACATGCCCTGAGATCGCATAACACTTCTGAGTTTTAGAAAACCGGGCGTATGCAGATGCTGATGCGTGATAGCCGCCCATGCTCAGCTGCTGTTCGAAATGTCCGTATCGATCGAGTGGACTTAAACTTATTCTTCCATTTCTGAAGCTGGCATGGGCTGCTCTCACTGCATCACTTCAATCAGCAATCTGCATGCATCCGGTTTTCTAAACCTCATAAGTGTATGGGAGCGTGGGCATGTGCGAGATCACATGACCCTTTAAAAGCAAATTTCCAAAACCAGTGCATTGTAAGTGTATTGACCCATGTTTATGTTCATTGCATATAAATACAAACAACAGACACCAGAGCACTGGGTGTCAATTCTGATGTCTTTAAATTGCATTTAATGATCCTAATACCTTCGTTTTTGTGTAACCAAGTTTCAATAAATATCCTCCAGGGAAGGTTTATTGATTTCTTTTGGTGCCTTTTGGTGTTATGAGTAAGCCTAAATGCTCAGTGCTCCATAGCCCCCTGTCCATTTACAGGCAAAAATACAAAATTATAATTTCTTCCATAGTAATCAAACTTGCACAGACTACTAAGCACACTTACTATACTTAAACCAGTTTCAAATGCATAACCGTCTACAAAATTTTTTCAAGTTAGAGTAAGTTAAAGCGAGATGCTTTGGATCATCAAAGGCCCCGTTCACCCCCAAGGGTCTTATGTAACGCAAACACTAGATATAACACACAAGACCTAGGTAGCGTGAAATCAATATTGGATTAGTTAAAATCACCCTCTGTGGGTGACCCATGTGGCCAACCACAACCTTGTCATGGATCTCTTGTTGGACCATATTGAAAAGATTCCCAGTCCTTGGTAGATGATGATCCCAAAATAGCTTTACCAAAACATGCAACCTCTCTTTGCTGTTTGCTCTTCAAATGTTTATGTTAACAGCTTGGCACCCAGATTTGTGACTTGCGTTTCCACACACACTTGCACCATTTATCACACAAGATGCAGAGGACTTGAATCTGAAATCAACATTTCATCCACTCTGTAGGTATGCTTTGAACAGGTAATGGCTGGAAGTATTCATTTGTTGGGCATGACTAAGGCTAAAAAATGCTGGCCAAAAAAAAATATTCAAAAATCCTTGTTCAATTCTAATTTGTCACTTTCACGTTCCGTCCACAGAGTATATACCCTTTTAAAATTCTTTTGTTGGATATACAATTGCAAATACGCTTTTATTTTTATTGGCCCAAAACTTTTGTGTACATATTTAACATGAATGTGTATATTTAAGTTGCTATTTCAGCTACATCAATGTTTTGCACTTTCTTGTACTAAGCGAATAACATAATTTCTCCCGTCAGAATGTGAGGTACCAGCTAACCTTTTTTTTAAAAAAAATGAGGGATTGCACAACATGGAAATC
The DNA here is from genome assembly GCA_023653785.1 of Ophioderma brevispina. Classification (NCBI taxonomy): domain Eukaryota; kingdom Metazoa; phylum Echinodermata; class Ophiuroidea; order Amphilepidida; family Ophiodermatidae; genus Ophioderma; species Ophioderma brevispina. Next base: position 14,391 of record JAMKCH010015905.1, read on the forward strand.
CTAGTCAGTCCCAGGTTCTGCGAATCACCTGGTTTCGTCGATCACCTGGGTTTCGCTATCACCTGGCCTTGAATGAACCATCATCAGCATCGACCCCACGGCAAGTTTTCATGTCATACCGAATTGTTTACCCCATTTGACTCCTTTGACCTGAATGACCCAATGACATTTGATCCACGAACCAACATAAACGCGGTCTTTTCGGACGGTCATGGAGCACCCACCCACCAAGTTTCAGACGTGCGACCCTTGGTGGTCCGAGAAAATATACGCGGTCAGACAGACCATAACCCGCAAACAGACAGACCACTGGTATTAATATATTCATGCTTGATGAAAATGAGGACTTTGGCCAAAGTGGTGAGATAGTGGCTGGTGAAAGTATGAGTTTCATGCTTCGCCTGAAAACCAATTTGAGTTCTACATTATAATCCACGAGACATGGTGTATACATCTAGTGTAGAACCGATCCCCACATTGCTTCTGAATCGGATCGCCGATCTCCGATCATGTTGAGGTTGATCGGCCGATTCCGAATTCAGATACCGATTCTCTGGTGAATTCAGCTGACCCGTATGGTTGCACCTGTAAGTCTGGCACTGTAAAATTTTGCTCTCTGAACTTTGTTTATTCTTTACTTACTGCTATAATGATCAATTACATTATTGACTGAATAATTGTAGTACAGAAAATTATAATCTACTTGAAATGCGAACATTTTACAAGAACATGAAAAAATATTTCCCAGGGTTTTCTTTCTAGCTCCATGATACTCCCTCATCACATTTTCTCTGCAGTCGACCGGAGCACCATATTTGATTAGTTTACTTGCCGGGTTCCGCAAGGATGATGGTTTGGAAAGTTTGTGTATTTCTAGAAATATTTCTAGAATATTTCTCAAATTGGATAAAAGTAACAATTAAACATCTATCCCCCTTTATACATTTACGATAAAAACTATGATATATGTTTGTGTATTAACCTGTTTTTAAAAAAGTTTTGTCACAATTTATTCACGCAATCTTGCATAATTTTTAAAATAAAATGAAAATACCTCGGCCAATCAGAACGTTTTTTCATCTCATCAAGAATTAAACGTGAATTCCCAGATACTGCCCGACATTTAAATTCATGTAAACTTAAACGTAGTGAATGCACACACTACGCCGCTCCATCTTTGTTGCTATCATAGAATTGTGATGTTTTGTCTGATGACTCATGTTGGTTCTCATTTAGATTGAGTATATATTAAATAAAAACTTGGGCTTAATGTCTTCATTTGGGCAGATAAGGTGAGTTTTAAAGGAGCTTTTTGCCGTTTTTTCTAGGCTTTGTAGTAACATGTTTGGGATCGGTTCATGAGATCGGTAGGAGGGGAATTTTTTCCGATTTCCGATCCAGCTCCGAAAAGCTTAAATCGGGCCGATTCAGAACTCTCCGATGTGATCGGTTCTACACTAGTTACATACACCCATTAAGATGCTGGTGACCACAGATAACCTTTAATGAATGATGCTATATAAGGCTTTCACACCACATGGGACAATCGACGATCAAATTTTGTGACGCAGTGGCTGTTTGGCAGACTTCAATTCAGACAGCACTCTTGTTATACTCCTTTAGACTCTGACCATATATAACTCTTGCTTGTGCTTCTTCAAATGATACCACATACTGCATGTCAACAGATTCACCATTTTAATTCGGGGGGGACGGCCAATGTATTCCAAGGTGGATATCATGCTCGTGTACAAAAACGCCGTAATTAGGGTCTTTTTTGAGATTCAGGCGAATGTACGCGCGTACATTGTGTAGGGTACAAACTCATCAAAAATTCAAAAGTAGGGTATGCTTTTCACATCGAAAAATAGTGTTTTGGTGTGAATTTTTCAATACTTGTAAAAAATCAGCATTAAAATGGAAAATAGTGGGTTTTGTTCTCGATTTCTCGATTCCCCATGAAAATTCCCGCTTGGGCCTGATTTTAACAATTATAGCCTATTAGGCTTATTTTCTCTCTGCTGGTCAGTGTCTCATACAATAGAACCTATAGTTTTTATATTAGGAGGTTTATTTTTTTGGCGTGCTAACTACCCACTATGACCTATCGTTCATGTACATGTATATGCGCGTATAGAAACGGGAATTTCTCTAATTTATGTCTATCAAAATAAGGTCATGAAATAGTGTATTCCGGGCTTTAGTTCAATGAAATGGCTGAATTGCAGAAAACCTGTCAATACGCATCCAAACAGATCATTAAATTAATTTCCAAGAAATCGGGACAACTTTAAGAAACTTGAAATTTAATGTAATGGATTTAAAATTTAAACTATTAGGCCCCGGATAATGCGCAAATTGATGCTTTTACTAATAAGATCGAAATAAAATACACAAAACTTCAATGAAATCATGTGGAAATATTTCCTTTTTCGGGTAAAGTTAAAATAAGGAGACGAATAGCATGTCAGTGTATGGCCTAAAGGCACAATTTATAAATGTACTCGGTTAGGGTAGCAAATAATGTAAAAATATGTTTAGTGGTGTATTTTTAAATTGTTATCGCAATTACTGTTTAGGGGAGTAAAATTAAACCAAAACACTTGGTAAGGTAGCAAATCCAAACCCAAAGTATTGTTTATGTAGGCAAAATCAACGAAATAGTGCTTAGGTGTGTTTTTCCTGCTAAAGGACATACGCGCTAGGGTACGTTTTGGGAGCCCATACACGAGCATGATATCCCACCTTGAAATTACAAGTGGCCCCCCCACCCGGGTTTAATTGCTTGGTTCTTTTGAGTGGCAAAGTTCGACAGAAAATTAAACACTTAAGAAACACATGAAAGGTAGAAGCTTGATCATTAAAGGGGCATTCCAAGCATGATGTAATGCAAAATCCTTGTGATGAATTTTCTCATCTGTTACACATACGTGTGAAAAAAAAAGTCCACTTCATAAAGGAATAGAGGCTGATTAAGCTCGACCCAAAATGCAATTCGAATCACCAATTACATAAAAAAGTACACAGACTTCCTCCACACTCCTATTCTTTTGCACGCATAACCTGTCAAAAACGCCAACTTGAACTTCAGGCACTGTGTTTGCCCATAGAGCTTTAGGGTAATCGAGGAAAGGAGCTGAAAACGGTTAGAGAAATGTCTATCTTCAGGGATCAACCTAAAAAAGGTCTGATTCCCCTCAAGTTTAGAGCGAAACTCAGTACTTGAAGTTGGCATTTTTGACAGGTTTTGCGTGCAAAGAATAGGAGTTGATGAAAAGTATATGGCCATGTGTCTGAATTGGGCCTGCTATAGGGTGGAGTGGTTTCATATTTTAGAGAAATCTGACATGTTTGTGATGATTAGAGTACTTAAATGGGATGGAATACTTCCCAGTAAGCACTCATTTTAAAGCTTATTTAGTTAGCTTTAAGTTGATACCAAAATTATCTTGATAAGATTCAGTAATTAAAAGTATGACTAATAAGTGAACGAAGGTGGAGGGTGAAGGCAATTGGGACACGGAGATTGGGACACTGGTACCAGTAAAGTTTATGGGATAATATGAAGCTTCAGCTCTTATGGCTTTTCTTATATTAAACAATCAGTTAATTATTCGAATTATATATCAAATTATTAAAGCTATTAATGCCTTTAATTTGAGACCATAAATAGTGTTGTGGGACTCTAATTAAAGAAATTATAATCAAATAATTGATTATTAACAAGTTGGGATTGAGTATACAATGGGACACGTTAAACCTACAATATGAGAAAACAATGTTATTCAGCTCATTATGTTTTCTAAATACCATTCAATCCGATGAAAACAACTTGAAACTAATGAATGACACTTCATTTCAATGCCTAATTAACATAGACCTAACATTTAATGACGCTCATTAATTAATTAGACAGGCGGGATGCAGAGGGAACTGGGACACAGGACGTTGCAAATTTTATAGAGTGAAAATTAGTATTTTTTATCAGTAAAAAGACACTTCTAATCTGTCCTGTATTTAAATATATCTTCTACAAATCCAGATTTTGTTAAATATTAATTTAAAAAAAAGATTACCAAAAATGCATATGTCTTCTTGATAAATAAATAATTATATTCCTTAATTAATCAAGTTGATGAAGAACCAGAGTGGAGGAATGAGGTACAGCGACAAAAAAACAAAAAAGGCAGCTATATCGACAACGATGAGACATGTAAGCCCCCTACCGTACGGCAAATTAGGTTAATTTTGAGGCGTATGATTACTCCGCAAAAAATATCATGAAAGGTTTACTTTTAAACAGTGGACATTATACTTGGTGTTTTTCTCTTGAATCATATGGGACTTGGTGATGCTAACATATGAGTGCCAATTTGAGCACACGACACTGTAAATTCATACTTGTCATACAGTTAAAACAATTGAAACAAGGGGTTATAACCCTATTATGTTACATTTTATTGAATGGTTATGGATGACTGTGCAAATACTTGTGTGCTTCAGCAGAAGCTAATTGCAAGAAAGTCTTTAAGCAGTCTTTTGACTTTATGCAAATATTGCATATTTTTGAGGCAAATTGTTTACCCGTTGCTCCCAAAAATCCTAAATAGTTCTACTATGGGAATCCCTGTAAAACTAGTCTTGTTAGATGGGCAAATACCTATAGTTACATAAATCTGCTTGTGTTTGGATAGGTGATTTGGGTTGAGGCGAAGACTACTTGAAGAAGATACAACTTTTTGTCTTACTTTTTCATGAGTATTTTGATCAATAACTGATTAAGACTTAGCCCTACTGCAAGTTGATAGCATATTTAGAAAGATTGGACAATTTCCTTTCAGAAAATGTTACTTTTTCGATAGATAGCATGTACCAGTTTGGAAGATAATTATAAAAGGTTTAAGCTCAAAATGATGCGTGATACTTGTGAAATTTGCAGACGAACGGCCAACAAGGCCCACTTCAAGACGCATGGCCAATGGTACTTATGACGTAATTTGGCGATTCGAAGTGCATTTGGGGTCAAGCTTAAATTCATCACCTCTGTAAAGGACTAGCCCTGGTTTTTAAACATGGGTTGAAAATACCACAAAGTCATGAGCTGCTAGTGTGGAAAACATTGGTCCCCGCAGCAATGTTTCTTCTTCCTTAGCACTACTATACTTTGTGTCAACCTTGTCATGGAAGTGGGAAAAGGCAGGGAAGAATTTCAGTCATGGCTTGCGTCTCACATTTGCCGTCTTTGCGCGAACTTGTAATTTACGCTCGTTTGGGTGCGGCGCCAGCTTTGTGCGTCCACTGCCACACGATGGTGAAAACCGAGCTTATAGATCTTTGATTGCACCATATTAATCATTGAATTCCAACCTACTCTTGGATTGCATAGTAACTTCCAATATGATTTTGAACATAATTAGATCCTGAAATAAGAGAGTGAATGCCCTTCAAAAGCCAAGAGACAAACATGGTTATCACTGTGTGGGTTCAAATTTGCCAGATAGATGCAAACATATTGATGACCACTTGAATTTCATGCATATGAATTTGCTGGTTTTTCGTACGCTGAGCAGCATCAGCGGAAGCCCTGGTTATCTTTGTGGACCTAAAATATGCATTGGGTTTGGATTTTTTTATGTGGGACTATCTGTGCCCAAGCGGTGGCATGGCATGCCCACACAGCAAATTCCTAAATTCTTCGGTGAGATTAAAAGCCACGTTTTTGCTAGCTTGTAAACAGGGTTGAAAACAAGTAACCAAGAAATTTAAAGAATAAAAAAAATGCTTCAAGGATGACAAGCCAACAGAAGAAGTACAAGCCTTAAAAATCAAATTTGCTTATTATGTTCACCTCAGAATTTTTTTTTTTTCTTCACTCAAATTTTAAAGGCGGTTGTTCCAATTTATGTCTATTGTGTTCTTATTGATATGAGAGCCTTGCACTTGCACATTTGCCCATCAAGTACTGTGGGAAACAAACTTGCGGTTTTTGAGGTAGAAGCAAATAGCGCATAAAATTACAAAGCCCATCCAATACTCTGCTATATTGATGTTAACCTTTTAAAAAGGCGTTTTTTTTGTTTATTTCTTGCGGAATGAAATGGTTTTGAGGGATCAATTTCAGTGAGGACAATGAGGAAAATAGGCCTTTCATCTGATATCAAACCGATTACTACTTCTGGAAATCAGGGGGTTCCAAATACGATCGGAACATGACCTTTTTAAATAAGATATGACTGACAGATTGTTGATTGTTCCATATTGATGATGGACGTCGCGCTTGTTTTGTGATGGTTTCTGTGATTTCCAAAATACCTAGTCTATCACAACTACCCAGGAGAAACTGGGCCCTTATTTAAATAACACCCAAATCTCCCGACCCGACAGGATTTGGTGGAATCCGTTCCAGTTCAAGTGAGCCTGGATGTGGGTTGACTGGGTTGTAAAGATTTCAGAGTGTTCTCAATAGCACCTCAATGTTTATTTGTACTTCTCCGTCTTGCAGAATGACATTACCAATTGCTCCAACCCGAAATAAGCCTGTCGTATAATAACTGGGTATTGACTACACTACACTCCTTCACAATTTGTTTTTTTTTTTTTTTTGTTTTACAAAAATATGCTTGATTGGAAAATGCAGGAAAATTTGATAACCCAGGTTAGGCCCATCTGTATATAATCCCACCCCTATTTTTTTAAGAAGATGGTTTATTTGAAATTTCCAAATTTCTTTTTATCACTTATTTTATCTACACTCATAACTCCTCTACCCACTCATTAATACTACACTGCTTCCTCACACTAATGTATTTCATAAAGCCCTGAAAGCTGTAACCAATTCTACAAAAAAAATCCTCCAAATTTGGCACTGTATCATGACTTTGATATCAAGATGTTCAGGTTGGTGCCTGGGTGATTATACAACTCCACAGTCAATGTTTATCTGTCAGTATCACTACCATGTAAGCCAATAGTGCCCTAAACTTAAGCCCGTCACACTCTGTCAAAAAAGCATTCTCTTAGAAAATGTCTCGATCACCAGGGAAAAGTCCAAAGAACCCCACTTGACACTATATACAAAGTATAGTGACCTTACCTTCCTGGGAATGACTTATGATACCTAAAACTTGAGGGGTTACTTTTATGCTCACATAGATCACAGGGGTCACTGACTAGCCCAGGGAAATGGAAACACTGTATGGCAGGCAGCTTATTGTAGTGTCAGCTGAATCACCACCTGTATCTAGCTACTAACTTTATCTAAACATTCCATAAATTTGGGTGGCAGTATTATCGCAAGTCAATTTCAGCATTTATATTTTATAACTTTGAGAGGGCTATCTGTCAATGTCAGGGGAGATTTTATATTGGCATATTTTCATACACCATTGCGTGCCAATGAAAACAGGAACTTGTCTGTCTTTTTTTAGTCAATTTTGTGATGCCATTTGGTGCATGTAAGAATTATGTACAGGAATCAGTTTTGGTCCCAGGGTGCTTTTTCATACAACCCATCAGCCGTAAATATTTTTTTCAGAATTTTCAGTATTTTGGAGAGTATGCATTCTTAATGAACTTGTTTAAGAGTTTTGTTATCATGTACTTCATTCTCAGGAAAAGAGCCAAGTGGTTTGAGATTTGAATTGAATATGAAATGCATGTTATAATATAGAGCTTATTGTTGAGTAATAGAGAATAAATTTAAGCACCTATTTTTGGATTGAAGATGAGAACACAGGGCTGTAGTGGATGAAGGTACAACTAAGCATATTTGTATACAAAGAAATCCTATAAAACAACCTGAAATTTTAAGTTTAAATCCAATAGGTGATCATGACGCTGAAATGTTAGCGGGCAGACACCACTTCTTTGGGGCATGTACTTTGTCCAACAAAATATGAAGTGATGTCTTTCACACAGTGTTACATCACAGAGCGGGTAAGTCAGTTCATGTGATACACATGCAAAATGATGGAGCTGTGAATTGCTGTTTGATGCACACATTTAAAACCATATGAAGAACTCGCTTCATTACTTCTGGTTTGAACAAAGCACAGGGTCCATAGGTTTCTCAAGTACCAACTATAAAGAAACAATTGCAATAATTTTGAGATTTCACAAAACTTACGGAGTCCTTGTACTCAATAAATGACATTAAAAATGCTGAGCATAAGTTTTAAAGAAATATCTCAACAAAGTGAATGATTGGCAGTGGCTGCTTCAAGTGAATGACATTGGTTTTTTACCAGAAAAAAATCTTAATTCACACTTGCACTGAGATAAGGGGGAAAATCTATATAGAGTACTGCTCTGTGCAGAGCCTGATGCCCCCTTTTATTAGTTTTATTGGTTTGGTCCAAAATCGTTTTTAGAAATGTGAACTGTCAGTTCCACATTTACTGAATGAGAGGAGGGTTGCCCAGTGTCATTTTTCATTAGCAACTTGATGTGTCTTTATTCCGATCATGCTACAATAAATCTTGACCGCAGCAGCAGCAGCATCCTATCCAACCATCATTATGCTGCAGCTTAAGTTTCTTTATGGTCAACAAAATTTTGGAAAAGCTAGGCAATTTTTTTTATGGATTACATCATATCTGCAGCAGAGTTCAATCTGCCGACTGAGTCAATCAATTAAATCAAATGCACAGATGATTTAATTCATTCCTTGGGAGTAGAGGAAATGTGACATAACGGAACTGAAAAATGACGACCAAGCACGTTTCCTAGCACCATCCATCAAAATTCTTTAACTCCTTACATCATGACAAATGACTTGACAGCAAAGGTCCCTCTTGATTTTGTATTTTAATGATGAGATAAATATTTTCTTCAAAGTTCTTCACAAAATAACCAAATTGCATGTATTCAACACTATATTTGGCAGCAAGGTAAAACCTATATTCAAATGACACTCAAGCACAAATACATTTCTTGGATGTGAAGTGAGAACCCATCCTATAAAATGCTAAAAATTAGTTTCTTAATTAAATCTTCAACCCTCCTCGGAAGTCCTAATCCGGCCCCACCATTTATTATCTACTAATTCCATTGAAACAAATTGAATTTCTCCTTGAATTTGCACTAACTAATCTATAAAAATTATTTGAAAGGTCCACTACACAATTTAAGCCAAGTGTTGCAGTTAAAGGGCTTATAGTTATAATGTACAGCTAGCATTAGAAATGCAACACAGCTAACCGGCAAAACTGTGAAATCCTGGCTGGCCAGGTATTGATCATACATCTGATCCCGACACCTCTCCCTCCGCTAGGTGTCATCATCCCCGAGGATCTTCTTTCCCCTTTTTTGATAAAAAATATCAATATTTCCCCCAACTGTACGGGAGTTGTCTGTTTGAGACTGTTAAATGCCAGATTAATCCACCCCTTCACTCTTCCGCAATAAAAAATGAACAAATTCACATCACGCCGACAATATCGTTTTCAGTTTGTAAAGTGTACAGTGTAAATAGCAAGTCTATGTCTTTTCAAATAAAGATGATCTGAAGCGGTTCTAAATCGAACAATGTATTGATGGAGTTGTAAAGGTACACCTTCTTAAAAAAAAAAAAAAAAGTTGGGCCTCACAGGAAGACGAGCATGAAAATGAAAAGAGCCATCAGACGAAGCTGTGATGGTGACATGACGTGGATTAATTATTCAAGAAGCTGTCTATTGTGCGAATGACAAGCCACAAGCTAAGGGAATTTCTAAAGGTCTGACAAAGCCGCCTCGTTGGATTATTATATTATCATCATCATCATCATCGCGTTATAGCAACCCGCCGGTCGAGGAGCATACCTTGTTACGACACGCCACTCCTCTTGTGTTTAAGTGGCGAGGCATTTGTCGCAATCAAAGTTTTGTTGCATAAAAAAATTGGTATTTTTAATTTACATCAAGCACAGGACTTGGAAGAAACTACATGATACTGAATTACAGGAATTAAATAAATATTGTCAATATATTTCAACCCCCCCCCCCCCCATGAATTTAGATGTACAACATGTTGCAACTTGAATGTTTAAATGAACTTTGTGTAATGTGTTAAAAGGGCAAACCATTTTCTTATGTTGAAGCAACTTGAAGGTGAAAATGTGAGCTTGGTGGTAAATGTCAGTATGTTTAATTACTCAGTTTTGATATACAACAAGAAAGCTGACAAAATAAGGGCAATAAAATGGAGAAGAAAGGTGAAAGGAATATACAAGGGAAAAAGTGAACAAATTGAGTTCTTAAAATATAATGCCAAGAGAAACACATTCAAAATTGACTGGAAATGAGTTCTTTTAAAATGCAAGTAGAAGGCCTGTATATGTTTTTGTTTGTGGATAGTTATGTGTGTGTGCAACCAGTGGTGTGTTGACTGCCACAGCAGTGTGATAAAGGTGTTGTGTGTGTGTGTGTGTGTGTGTGTGGTGTGTGTGGGGTTTTTATTTTAAAAGATATAAAAAAGTGTGTGTGTGTGAGCAAGTTTAAGTCACTATTAAAAGTGAGGATTATTTTATGGGCACACCAACAGGCAGGTTTGTTGATAGAGTGGTTTTGCATCACCCTTTAGAATCATAGTCTTGCTAATGAAAAGTGTGTGATATTACCCACATACTCATTTTCAATGGGCTTCCATATGTGTATGTACAAATGTGTGTGTTAACCGTGTTTGTGTGTGTTTCACTTGTTTGCATAGACCAGATTCTTCCACGATAATGTCTCATCAAGGCACAGAGCAGTGGTTGTCACCCTGTTTAAGTCATCACTAAATATATGATGAGCAGGATTTGCTGGAGCTGAAATTTTAATGTACAACTGCGTAAGGCAGTTTGGGAATCCAAGCAGCAAGCTGTTAATCCCATTTATTACACAGGACAATACCAAAGGCACTGGCACAGCCGCTAAAAGATCAAAAATGCTTGGTACACAACATTTTAAAGGTGCATTTTGTGATTTCAGTACCTTAAAAAAAAAAAAAAAAAAAAAGTTAGCTAAGCGTTCTTTATAGGCCTGCGGCGCAAAACAGTTAGCTAAGCGTTCTTTATAGGCCTGCGGCGCAACCTAGTTAGCTAAGCGACTTTATAGGCCTGCGGCGCAACCTTGTTAAAACTTTTACCCCATAATTTCCCTCCTTCTTCAAGCCCTGCCCTCTTTAAGGGGCTATCGGTCTGCGACGCAACCGAGTTATATATAAAAAAAATATTAGATTAGTAAAATATTAGATTAGTAAATTTATTGGCCTGCGGCGCTAGACAGTTATCTAATCAAAATAAAAAAGGCAGGTTTGTTGATAGAGTGAGTGGTTTTGCATCACCCTTTAGAATCATAGTCTTGCTAATGAAAAGTGTGTGATATTACCCACATACTCATTTTCAATGGGCTTCCATATGTGTATGTACAAATGTGTGTGTTAACCGTGTTTGTGTGTGTTTCACTTGTTTGCATAGACCAGATTCTTCCACGATAATGTCTCATCAAGGCACAGAGCAGTGGTTGTCACCCTGTTTAAGTCATCACTAAATATATGATGAGCAGGATTTGCTGGAGCTGAAATTTTAATGTACAACTGCGTAAGGCAGTTTGGGAATCCAAGCAGCAAGCTGTTAATCCCATTTATTACACAGGACAATACCAAAGGCACTGGCACAGCCGCTAAAAGATCAAAAATGCTTGGTACACAACATTTTAAAGGTGCATTTTGTGATTTCAGTACCTTAAAAAAAAAAAAAAAAAAAAAGTTAGCTAAGCGTTCTTTATAGGCCTGCGGCGCAAAACAGTTAGCTAAGCGTTCTTTATAGGCCTGCGGCGCAACCTAGTTAGCTAAGCGACTTTATAGGCCTGCGGCGCAACCTTGTTAAAACTTTTACCCCATAATTTCCCTCCTTCTTCAAGCCCTGCCCTCTTTAAGGGGCTATCGGTCTGCGACGCAACCGAGTTATATATAAAAAAAATATTAGATTAGTAAAATATTAGATTAGTAAATTTATTGGCCTGCGGCGCTAGACAGTTATCTAATCAAAATAAAAAAGGCAGGTTTGTTGATAGAGTGAGTGGTTTTGCATCACCCTTTAGAATCATAGTCTTGCTAATGAAAAGTGTGTGATATTACCCACATACTCATTTTCAATGGGCTTCCATATGTGTATGTACAAATGTGTGTGTTAACCGTGTTTGTGTGTGTTTCACTTGTTTGCATAGACCAGATTCTTCCACGATAATGTCTCATCAAGGCACAGAGCAGTGGTTGTCACCCTGTTTAAGTCATCACTAAATATATGATGAGCAGGATTTGCTGGAGCTGAAATTTTAATGTACAACTGCGTAAGGCAGTTTGGGAATCCAAGCAGCAAGCTGTTAATCCCATTTATTACACAGGACAATACCAAAGGCACTGGCACAGCCGCTAAAAGATCAAAAATGCTTGGTACACAACATTTTAAAGGTGCATTTTGTGATTTCAGTACCTTTTGTTTTATTCATGGTTCACTTGATATCCCTGAGAAAAACTTATTCACAAGGTTTTGGTTGATTCTGATCTTGCAGTTTTGTGTTATGAGTAATTCCTAGTCTCCCACGGTCCCATAGGCCACTGTGCTGTACTTTGTGTCCGTTTACGGACAGAAAATACAAAATTGGGAATTTCTTACAGATACGACTAAATTTCACGTACTATTTGGTACACATGGATTACTAAGGCTAATGGTTCAGATGATATAAAAATATCAATTTTTGTAGTTAAGTCGGGGGGGGGGGTTGGGGACGATATTGTGGATCACGAAATGCCCCTTTAAGTTAAATAAGTGAAGAACAGAACCGGGAAAGGACTTAAAAATTCATGCAAGATCCTGTAAGTGGATTAGAAAGCTAAATAAGTGATAACACTGCCATTTTGTTTTTAGGTAATTCCATTTTAATCTGCTTTACTTGGCAACTCCTCTTAAATCGGACGTCACAATTCGCGGCATTTCTCATGACGTGCAAGAGATAATAACACGACCAAGAAAAGTCACAACACTTTAAATCATTATCAGTGCTTCCATTGCAATCACTAATAATGAGTATCAGTGTTCAGAATATTAAAGCCCAGACCATTATTATTAAAAGGCATGGCTCACTTCTGCTTCATTACATCTAAGAAGTGCCCCATAAAATTTAATCTTGGACCATTGGAAATTGCAATAACAACCACCAAGCTTAAGACAAAACATGCTACAGTTTTTTTTTTTTGACACAAATTCGGGCAAATACCTACCATCAATCCTGAACATGCTTTGAATGTTCATCAATATTTTTGGCTCGATGCTAATCCCTCTTTTTTTGCTTTACAAGACTGGGGGGGCACCTTCCTTTGCTTTTCTTATCCCCTTACTTTCTTTTTTCTTTCCCTCCCTGACCCCGCTCCATCCTATTTTCTGCTTTGCCCAATTGGCAATCTTTAAAACAACTGTTTGTGTGACAGCCCCAACACTGTAATATTGATCGTAAAAAGCACATTTTGTTGCCGTTGCCTGTTCTCCATCTCTCTACAGGGTTGCAGGCTTGTGTGTTGGCAGACTGCGAGTAACCTGCCCATTATGTCGTCAATTACAAAATCGGGGATTGATCGCGACTTTTCCCAGGGTTCTCCTTTAGACTAGTTTTAAAATGTTAATGCCTTATATTATGATACTCCTTATCTTTAGCTCTCTCTAGTCTACTTATTTGGGGTTTTGCTGTCTGTCAGTCTGTATATCTTTCCAGTTTTTCTATCCTTATACCAGTCTGTCTGTCAAGCAAATCATGGGTTTATCTGTCTCCTTCTCAGTATCACATTGAGGATAAAAAACTAATGATCGTCGCTGCTAAATTGGGGCGAGGGTGGGGGGTGGGGACAACTGTCTATTGACATTTTTTCCCAAAAACAACCCCTCTTGAGGTGAGCTTTTTGACAATGGTGTCCCTTTCGTGTAATTCCCGGGTCCAGGCAATGATTTATAATTTGATTGGACTATCTGTTGATTTAAAAAATACATTGGTCTTTGGACCTGTTACTGTCCGCCTGCCGCCGTGGTTTTATGGAATGAATATGCCTTCATGTGACCTTTGACCTTGAAATGTTTTACCCCTTTTTGACCTCAAACAAATGAGGGGTTTTTCCATGTAATATCCACACACCAAGTTTGGTATAAAATTGGATTCGTTAAGTCCCAATCCCCAAATTTATTGGTCAAGCTATGATTGAAAAAAATATTGGGCGAGACACAGTCCCGAGCACCAATTATTTTTTTTTAACTCATAGCGAACCAATAAATTTGGGTATTGGCGAAAACAAGAATCTATTTGTATCATTATTATGTTTTTTAGGATCTTGGGTCCTATATTACTATACACAGTTCATGATTCCATTTAGCTTCTATGGCCAGTTCATGATCTTGGCCCAATTTTTGTCCCTCTGTCGAACATAACAATCCCTGGTACACAACATTTTAAAGGTGCATTTTGTGATTTCAGTACCTTAAAAAAAAAAAAAAAAAAAAAGTTAGCTAAGCGTTCTTTATAGGCCTGCGGCGCAAAACAGTTAGCTAAGCGTTCTTTATAGGCCTGCGGCGCAACCTAGTTAGCTAAGCGACTTTATAGGCCTGCGGCGCAACCTTGTTAAAACTTTTACCCCATAATTTCCCTCCTTCTTCAAGCCCTGCCCTCTTTAAGGGGCTATCGGTCTGCGACGCAACCGAGTTATATATAAAAAAAATATTAGATTAGTAAAATATTAGATTAGTAAATTTATTGGCCTGCGGCGCTAGACAGTTATCTAATCAAAATAAAAAAGGCAGGTTTGTTGATAGAGTGAGTGGTTTTGCATCACCCTTTAGAATCATAGTCTTGCTAATGAAAAGTGTGTGATATTACCCACATACTCATTTTCAATGGGCTTCCATGTGTGTATGTACAAATGTGTGTGTTAACCGTGTTTGTGTGTGTTTCACTTGTTTGCATAGACCAGATTCTTCCACGATAATGTCTCATCAAGGCACAGAGCAGTGGTTGTCACCCTGTTTAAGTCATCACTAAATATATGATGAGCAGGATTTGCTGGAGCTGAAATTTTAATGTACAACTGCGTAAGGCAGTTTGGGAATCCAAGCAGCAAGCTGTTAATCCCATTTATTACACAGGACAATACCAAAGGCACTGGCACAGCCGCTAAAAGATCAAAAATGCTTGGTACACAACATTTTAAAGGTGCATTTTGTGATTTCAGTACCTTTTGTTTTATTCATGGTTCACTTGATATCCCTGAGAAAAACTTATTCACAAGGTTTTGGTTGATTCTGATCTTGCAGTTTTGTGTTATGAGTAATTCCTAGTCTCCCACGGTCCCATAGGCCACTGTGCTGTACTTTGTGTCCGTTTACGGACAGAAAATACAAAATTGGGAATTTCTTACAGATACGACTAAATTTCACGTACTATTTGGTACACATGGATTACTAAGGCTAACGGTTCAGAAGATCTCAACTTGTTTTAGTTAAGTCGGGGGGACGAGGCTGTGGATCACGAAATGCCCCTTTAAGTTAAATAAGTGAAGAACAGAACCGGGAAGGGACTTAAAAATTCATGCAAGATCCTGTAAGTGGATTAGAAAGCTAAATAAGTGATAACACTGCCATTTTGTTTTTAGGTAATTCCATTTTAATCTGCTTTACTTGGCAACTCCTCTTAAATCGGACGTCACAATTTCGCAGCATTTCTCATGACGTGCAAGAGATAATAACACGACCAAGAAAAGTCACAACACTTTAAATCATTATCAGTGCTTCCATTGCAATCACTAATAATGAGTATCAGTGTTCAGAATATTAAAGCCCAGACCATTATTATTAAAAGGCATGGCTCACTTCTGCTTCATTACATCTAAGAAGTGCCCCATAAAATTTAATCTTGGACCATTTGGAATTGCAATAACAACCACCAAGCTTAAGAAAAACGGCTACAGTGAAAACACGGGCAAATACCATCAAGTCATGCAACATGCTGTGAATGTCATCAATATTTTGCTCGATGCTAATCCCTCTTTTTTTGCTTTACAAGACTGGGCACCTTCCTTTGCTTTCTTACTTTCTTTTTTCTTTCCCTCCTGACCCCGATTCAATCTTATTTTCTGCTTGCCCAAATTGCAATATTAAAACAACTGTTTTGTGTGACAGCCCCAACAAACTGTAATATTGATCGTAAAAAGCACATTTTGTTGCTGTTGCCTGTTCTCCATCTCTCTACAGGGTTGCAGGCTTGTGTGTTGGCAGACTGCGAGTAAACTGCCATTATGTCGTCAATTACAAAATCGGGGATTGATCGCGACTTTTCCCAGGGTTCTCCTTAGACTAGTTAAAATTTTAATGCCTCTATAATTATGATACTCTTATCTTTAGCTATCTCTAGTCTACATATTTGAATGTCTGTCAGTCTTGTATATCTTTCCAGTTTCTATCCTTACACCAGTCTGTCTGTCAAGCAAATCATGGGTTTATCTGTCTCCTTCTCAGTATCACATTGAGGATAAAAAACTAATGATCGTCGCTCTAAATTGGGGCGAGGGTGGGGGTGGGAGACACATGTCTATTGGACATTTTTTCCAAAAACACCCCTCTTGAGGTGAGAAGCTTTTTGAAAATGGTGTCCATTTAGTGTAATTCCGGTACCAGCAATGATTAGAATTTGATGAAATATCTGTTGATTAAAAAAATACATTGCGGTCCTTGGACTGTTACTGTCGCCTGCCGCCGTGGTTTAGGAATGATATGCCTCATGTGCCTTTGACCTTGATGTTACCTTTGACCTCAAACAAATGAGGGTTTCATGTAATATCCCAAACCAGTTTGGTATTATAAAATTGAGGATTCTTTAAGTCCCATACCCAAAGATTTATTGGTTAAAGCTTTATGAGTTGAAAAAAATATTGGGCGAGACACAGTCGAGCCCAATATTTTTTTAACTCATAGCGAGACCAATAAATTTGGGTTATGGGCGAAAACAAGATCTAATTTATCATTATTATGTTTTGAAAGCTTGTGTCCTATATTAATAAACACAGTTCATGAGGTTCATTTAGCTTGGCCAGTTATGACTTGGGCCAATATTGTATTGTTGTCTGAAGAAAACCAATCCCTGTATACACTCGTCACCTCTCTTCAGATGTTTTATAGAGATCCGCGTGTGTTTAATTATCTCCGTAGTAGTGGCGGAAGGCAAACAAAAAAATTGTTTCAACTTCAAGATTTCAGCGAGTTGCTCTTTGCCTACCAAAACTAGACTCGAAGTAGTACACATTGTACAAACAAAGTCTGCCACATTGCTACTGAACTGACACATGGATCAAGCGATTAACCTTGTCATGATTGCTGTGCTTACTTGACCTGAAAATGCTGTTCCTCCCAACAGCGCGGCTGTACTCTTCTCCCGGTGTGGGCACTCATCCACACCTTTAATCAAATCATTTATTGTTTGAAATCTAATTGACACCAGCAGAAGAACAGCAATTAGCCAGCGGCGAAAGGGTAGAAGGTTAAATAAAAACAACACGCGGTCTTGACATGATCGAGCAAATACATGACCATGAAAGGAATTCAGGTGCAACACCTGCTACCTAATATGATGTACTACTTCCGCGGGTGGGGTGGTAACAGGGTGGTAACATAATTAGCCTAATCTTGGCCGTCACGCGGCAATGGCATTTATTGCCGGTTATTCGACGAATGGCGGGCCACCGTAATGAATACCAAATGGGTTTACCTAGTGGCGTTCGTGTCTGCCAGCGGCTTTTAATTAATGTTCTTACCAGGGTGCCACAGACATAATAAACTGCATTAGGAATGCGTTTGATTTTAAAAACTTCAATGAATTAGGGGGGGGATTGAATCCAAGTGGTGGTGGATATTTTTGGACACCAAAGTTTCGAGAGAAGAGCGTAGATTATTGAGAAGTGTTGTTTTTATTGGGTGGTGTCACAGAAAACGTGTATGATCTTTAGTAATATAGGACGGAGATTCTCACAAAACATTATTAATTTCAATTGGACTTCAATTTTTCAAATGAGGTCATTTTCAGGCTATCTTACAACTTGACCTTACATGACCTTTGACCTTGGTATGTGACCTCTGACCTCATCAACAAATGAGGGATCCCATATTGCACCTATGACTCAAGTTTGGTCTAAATCCATCAAATTATGTGAACATTAGAGGCAAATGTTAACCTTTTTCACAACAGACACAGGCAACATCATCCACAGACAACAGTGGACAAAGTTGCGAGCCTGTTATTTTTTTAAAATAAGCAATGTCAAACTCAATAATGAGATTATTTTCTAAAGACTACTTAAAATCAACAAATTCTAACTTGTGTGAGCTCTCTTTTCTTTCAAAAATTGTAACAATTCTGGACATTTTTAAGCTGATCCCTTGGCCACAGGGGACAGAATTCAAAATTGACATCTCTTGGTGGTGATGCTTAGCAAAGATGCATCCAGAGGCCAATTGGCGTAATTGAGGCAGAGTGCTTCTGAACATAATGGTTGGCTAGGGTTTTATCACAGGTTATCTGTACAACACAACACACAAATGTACTTGTTTTCTTTAACTATCAGAGTGCACTGGTGATTTTGTTCCACAGTTCATCTCCCCCACCCCATTTTCCCTGCTTAAGTGGTTAAATATCAAAAACGTTCCAATCAGAGTTGAGGTTTCAATCAATCGATTCAACAAATGAATAAATGGCTAGTCGTACTCTGAGTCTACCTTAGACGATTAGGTAAATTATGGCAGCTTTCTATGTTGTGTGAAGCAATGCCCATTACCGTAAACAGCACTTGGTTGTAGCTGCCCTTGATATTATACTCTAAAAGCTTTTGTTTGCAGTACAAAATTGCTCATACTTAGCTCCTATTTCTGTATCATCAAATGATTGCATTTTTTATCCTACTGTACAGTCAAAGTTACACTTACATCCAGGAGTGTTACAGAGGTCACTTGTCAGAGGGTGGAAAATTCCCAGTTTTGAGGCACATTTTCCTGTTTGGAGGTGAAAATTTACCAGTGAGCAGGCAAAAAGGGCTGATTTATCAAGATTTTCAAACTTATCTTCCTGGTCAAAGCTTCCTGGGGAGAGCTGAACTAGTATTGATGAGCTGTTTGGTGAACTATTTGATGATATTATTATTCACTGTTTTTTAAAGGTGAATTCAAAACACAACATACTGCTCGTTAATATAATCTCTCCGTTTGATCAAATTTTATGCCTCTATATGTACTTTTCCAATTAGAGCAACAGAATTTTATAATCACCACACCACAATATTTAATTCCAGTGCTCCATTTAAACTAAAAAGATGTTCCAAGAAATTTTCATCCATAATTCAATACCACCACCATCTGCCCTTTACACAATTGCTACTTCTCTTTAAAATGCAAGCATACACAATGTTAAGTCTTGTCTTGTTTTATCTTGCCCAGTGTCGCTCGACGCCCCCGTCAACAAATCTCACATCAATGCAAGGGGAACGGATAACCTGCAAAAAAACAAACTGGCGATGCAATATTCCAACTCCCCAAACAAGAACTCAATTAAAAAAGCTGAATATATGAATTTGATTCTGGAATCATTTTACAGGCATATGCATCTATGCGTTTTGACCCCAACTTGCCGGGCAAGACTTAGGCAGCACAGAACAGGACAGGAATTTGCATTTCACACTGATGTTTCACGAGGTCTTACAGGTGATCACCCTTAAACAAGACTCATTAGGCTAACAGCACGGTAAAGGTTCAATACAAGAGATGGGCATGCATCCATCATCCTGCAGCTACTAAGATAATACAAAAACGTGCGGTCAAAGATCTACTAATGGACCCATTAGATAATGTAATTATAAGGTAAAACAATTCAAGCAACCTCGGGCATCGTTTTCAGACGTTTCAAAAAGTCAGATTTAATACAAGCTGGAGAAGACCAGTGTATCTTTGTCATTGACTCATCTTTTTTACCTTAATTTCACTTACTGTTTTGCTCTTTTTTCTATTCCCTTTTCAGTTCCATTTCTTTTCTTCGACTGAATTTTAATCTTCTTCATATCTTGCCGTCTTCAGTGTGTCTTTAATCACCATGGACAGTACTGCAAAGCATACCAAGTCTACACTTGAATTATTCACAACCAACAACAACAACAAATCACGCATATTCAAAATGGTAGGACTACTAACAAATCTACGAGTCAAATCCCAGCACACGCGAAACAAAGTCTCCACAAATCCCGTAGTTCGTTCACACGATCCACACTGCGTCGCACCTAATGAACATTCAAGAAAGTAACTCTATTGAATCCATTTGCATTTGGTAATCGACTTTACCGCATTCTGATAGCTTTGCATCACACCTCGGGATTTTGTCGAGCCGGCACAAAAATGAAAGCCATTGCAAAGTCGTTCCCTTTGTCCGAGCTTTATCAAACATGTGCTCCTGACATGTTTAACAAATGCTCGGGCAATGCAAATTGGAGAGTGTCGGTAAGCGCACACACAAGAATGTCGATGATTGAGCGATCGGCATTCGGCACACTATGTTGAGGACACTATTTAGAACTGATAAATGCAGTTTGACAATCAAATTTATTGGTAATATAAACCGATACAATCCATCACTCTACTGAGCTCTCTCTCTCGCATATGAACTCATGAAGGTTAAAATCGCTTATTTGCATTCACAATGTTGCCCCAAAATGTGTCGTATTTCCAATACAATGTCATTCAATTTTCTGACACATAGAACTCTTGCTTTTCTATTTAGCAGTCTCTTAACATCTAAAATTTTAAATCCAGTAAGCTTAATGAGTCAACAATAACATTGAATTTAATGTGTATAAAATTGGATGGCATGTTGTACTGGGAATAGATGCAAGCAATATCGTAAAAGTGTAAGTAAAGCATAATAATAAAATAGTTATCTACCATACATCCAAAATAGCTAATACTCAAAATGACATTTATATTACAAACTCAGTTTTACAATTCCAAGCTTAACAGAAAGTCTCATTTTAGTCATTCCTTAGGTAACTACATCACACTAATTGCCACACCTTATGATGGTTTCAAATAGAATCAACAGAATCTTCCCATCACCTTATGAATTCACTGGAAGTTGGTTAACATTTTGTTTTTACCAATTATCATAATACCACTTGTGTTATAATCATTACATGGTAGAATGATGGCAGTACTATTTCAATCACAATTAAATATTAGCTACAATTAGGAAGTGAAATTTTAATATAAGTGCATGTCAAGTGGTGGACTAGTTGGTAGAAGCCACATCTTGTATTCACTCTCAAACAATTTTTATGGCAGGAATTTTTTATGAATGGGCAAGAACCTGTCTCAAGCAAACAATTTTCTGGAGTTTAATTAATATTCCAAATATAATAAGGCTGCTGTAAAGAACTTGATTAGGGCAATACAATTTAAATCTCATGTTAAAGGTGCGTGTTCCGATCGTCTTTGGCACCCCCCTGATTTACCCGGAAGTAGTATCGATTTTGATATCAGATGAAAGGCCGTATTTTTCTCATTGTCATCCTGAAATTTGAGCCCTCGAATCCATTTCATTCCCAAGATATAAACAAAAAACCGCCACTTTAGTGGTTAACCACTTTATTAGCACAGTATTGAATAGGGCTTTGCAACATGCATTATGCGTCTACCATCAAAACCGCAAGTTTGTTTCCCATGGTACTTGATGGGGTGTATGTGCAAGTGCCAGGCTCTCATATCAAGTAGAGAACACAATACACATAAATCGGAACAACCACCTTTAACTGTGAGAATAACAATTTCTCACAAAATTAACCAATAATTTCATGGACAGATTATATTTTGTGAACCTCTTGAATATATGGATTTCTTTATAACGAGTCCTTACAATCCACAACCTTGAAACTAATCTACTTACATTATATAGCATTTTTCTTTTGCATAAATATATTAATTGAACCATGATTTGCGAAATAAAGTCGCCACAAAATTACTGCACAACTGCCACATCAAAGCCTGTTGCATATTGCATGGAAAACACTGACCATCCATCTATCCTCATTCACACGCCAGGCCAATTGATCAATACCACCACCCCACTTTATTTGATCTCGCTCTCCCTCGCTAGAAGGCCACAGTATATTGCATTTTCTGTTTAGTGACTATTATTAAGAGGATTGGTAAGGACACTTCATATTTTTTGCCAATAATTTCAGGGCATGTTTTGATCTTGACCCTCTGGTCACCCGTCTTCCAAGGATTCAATTATTATCGATGATTGCTTTTCATGAAAATAAAGAGTCAGAAAAGATTGGAAGTTAGAGCCATTTAAAAAGCATTATGAAAAGCTCTTGCTCTGTGCCCAGGGCCCTATGTTGGTGAAAACCCAAGTGAAAATGACTTGTTCAGCAGGACTACAAATTGATGCAAATATCACTCAACCTTTTTAGTTTGAGAAAATACATCTGCAAAAGAGACATCAATAATATCTTGCACTCATTTCGATCAACCACCCACACTTTCTTCTCATACCTGATACTTAATTAAGTGCACTTATCACCAAGTTTAATTAAAACCAAGTGTGCTTTCCGGTGTTTTGAACTCGCACCGCTGGATACTACTGCATGCTTTCAGTGCGACAAGATTAACATCAAATCCTAAACCCTGCGATTCAAGCAGTCCTATTACAGGAAGAAAAGTTCTGCGGTTTATAGTGGAGATCCCTAAACCTTTGTCGAACTCCCCAAACCTACACCTCTTTTGTCCCAGTGTTGTTATTTACTTACAACTCTTATAGCTTCTTATCTACATCTACACCACTATTATCTGATTTGATGGGGTGACAATTGATCTTATAACACCTCTCAAGGATTCAAGATCCTATTTTTCTAAAGAGTCCCTTTTCACAGCCCCCTTACAAACCAATCATTACTGTTTGAGCGAAAAATATCAATATTACCACTTCTTCCCCCTAAGGCTTCAAGTAACCCCTTCTATGTTGTGTGTGAGTCAGACCTGTATGTTTTAGAACAAGCTCAACTTGGTAAACATCCACCATTGATTTTTTTACACCATCTCACCCACAGAATTCACCCCACTCCCTTAGCAACAGGCACAACATTTCATGTACTCGTCGCAGGAAACCCTGCTACAGAGATCGGTACACAAAGAAGACATTGCAATGGCGAGCCTCTGGCAAATGAATAAAGCAAATAATCAAACACTTTACCCGATTCAGGGGCCTTATTTCTGACATTTTGTTCCCTGGGCTTTTTTCTTCTTTCTGGCATGCACATACATGCGCAAGCATGCATGCATGCAAGATTTGTAATCAAGAGTTCACAAGATATCTTCACATTTTCTGAAAGTTTATTTCAGGACAAGATCACTTTGACAGGCTCAGAATGACAGAGTAATATAGGTTTATCTGGAGGGAGGATGACTCCTGATTAAAACATGGCTTCTTTTCCCTTCCCAGTAGAGGGGAAAAGCACAATTTCTAGCAACCTTATTTATATAATCGAACTTGCAGCATCTACTTCATGATAAATCAATAATCCATCAGCGTTCCAATGTAAACTTTCTCAAATTTGGCTAGCGTAGTCCATTAGCTGCCATTTCAAATACATAGACATGCCCCTTTTTTTCCCCCGTTTCAAACCTAGCATTTTGCAACATTTGGGTTGCTTTCTCATTACTGTGTAAACAGAAAACTAACATTTGTTTATATACTATCGAGATCAATTCTCATGCTAAGTAAAAAAAAAATCAAATTCACCATTTTATATTTGTGTCAGATGCTTTACAAAGCAAACTTGACAGAGAAAAACAAAATGAAACCAAAAACATGCACTTTTGTCACAATGCAACAATTAACCACCAATGGCTGTTTAATGTTAAACTTTTATTCTTAGTACACCAAAAAAAATTAGTTTAGCCACATTGTACTGGGCTTTATATTAATATAATGGTATTGTCAGCATTATTATTTGAGATCTACATAGAAAGCGAGGAGAAATTAACTTCCGTCTTTAGATATACACTGGGGCTTCCCAAGTTAAAAATACCAGTTTGCTTCTACGATGGTCAAATATTCATAAATAAGTAATCAGTCAATATGAATATACTTATTGCTATGCCTATGCAAGTAGGATACTGAAATAAAGGTCTGTTTGCTTTGTGCCAATCCTTATTTTTTTAAATTTGTACAATTATTCAATACTAGTTAAAGAACAACTTATTTACCCATTTTTCATTCATGTAAATACTGTAAAAGTGATAATTTTCGCATGTGTAATTTTTCGCGTTTCAGCGATTTTTAACATTTTTGCTTGTTTTTAAATTCGCTCTTTTCAGCTATCCTCCATAGACCTACACACAAAATAAAAATTTTCACGGGTTTTTAATTTCGCGCTAGCTCAGAAGCGCGCGAAAAGCGCAAAAATTAATGTAGCGCGAAAATTTCCACTTTTACAGTAGTGTTTATTTGCGAAATGTATACAAGATTAGTAAACTGCAGCAGTTTTTGGGAATGTAGGACATGACATAAAGATGATGCACGATTTTACACAATTTCCTCCTTTCTCATCCTGGATATTCTAGGGCATTGCAGCCTTGTTTATGCATGAATTACCGATTAGCTGCCCTTGCAAAGGTGTACAGTGACAGGATCATAGAAATCCACATGGGTTTAGCATTATCATAATATTCACAAGAATTTTCCCTGTCTATGCTCTTCATGGCACAGGAAGCTTGGGTAATCAGGTAATTTTATCCATTCAGTCCTCTCAAGAAAAGGGTCTTTGGCAAGCCCTGGATGATAGAATCATTTCCCTTTGCCCCTGATGAACCTCTAAGATCATGAAGATTATCTCGGAAAGTGCCCAGAGCTGAATGAAGTACCCTTGCTTCATCTCCTTATTCCTACTGCAATCCAATGGAAGCACTTTATAAACTTCTAAAGAGTGGGAAGAAAAAAAAAAAAAAAAAAAAAATAGAAAGCGAGGAGAAATTAACTTCCGTCTTTAGATATACACTGGGGCTTCCCAAGTTAAAAATACCAGTTTGCTTCTACGATGGTCAAATATTCATAAATAAGTAATCAGTCAATATGAATATACTTATTGCTATGCCTATGCAAGTAGGATACTGAAATAAAGGTCTGTTTGCTTTGTGCCAATCCTTATTTTTTGTACAATTATTCAATACTAGTTAAAGAACAACTTATTTACCCATTTTTCATTCATGTAAATAGTGTTTATTTGCAAAATATATACAAGATTAGTAAACTGCAGCAGTTTTTGGGAATGTAGGACATGACATAAAGATGATGCACGATTTTACACAATTTCCTCCTTTCTCATCCTGGATATTCTAGGGCATTGCAGCCTTGTTTATGCATGAATTACCGATTAGCTGCCCTTGCAAAGGTGTACAGTGACAGGATCATAGAAATCCACATGGGTTTAGCATTATCATAATATTCACAAGAATTTTCCCTGTCTATGCTCTTCATGGCACAGGAAGCTTGGGTAATCAGGTAATTTTATCCATTCAGTCCTCTCAAGAAAAGGGTCTTTGGCAAGCCCTGGATGATAGAATCATTTCCCTTTGCCCCTGATGAACCTCTAAGATCATGAAGATTATCTCGGAAAGTGCCCAGAGCTGAATGAAGTACCCTTGCTTCATCTCCTTATTCCTACTGCAATCCAATGGAAGCACTTTATAAACTTCTAAAGAGTGGGAAGGCCACTCAAACTAGATTCTGTGTATTTGAATTATCTCTTTCTTCATATCGTGATTTCCAACCATCTATTAACCAATAACAAGAAATCACCTCCTTCACATAAAATCAAAGAGCATCAAATGACAAATTTCTAGACATATCACCGTGAAATATAACACATTGTGTTATTCTTATTAATCCTCCCGATTTGTTTTCTTTTTAGCGTTCACCAAAAAAATCCCCCAACATCAGCCCCTTGACAATTTTCTAGACGAAATGCCGTGAAATAGGACGTCTCTACCGATTGAATTACAACATAATGGTACGTGTATGGTCTATGTAATTACGCTCTCTGTTTTTCCACCAGGGAAAATTAGCTGCACAGACTCTGTTGTAGTATTGTTATTAGATTGTGTTGCATTTTGAATCCTTTAAAGATGCACTCCTGGTGGAGGCAACATCATACATATGCAAATTTTGGGGTCCTGCAGTAGTAACACAATTTGCGGTAGAAGGCCACTAATTGTTTTTACTCAACACGGCTAATTTATGTTAGATTAACTAGACATTTCAATTATGCTAATATAGGGACTGTTTATAATTATTCCACTTTTCTGCTGCTAGGCTGGGATTACATTTTTCAGATTGAAAATTTATTAGGATTGATTTCTTTTAGAATACTCCAACACTATAATCAGCCAATGAGGATTTTATAGAAGACTGCACCATGTATGTACACACCTCTTTGGCTGTACGATGGACTGGCATGTTTTTGTTGAGTTCAGCCACTGCAATCACAGATCTTGAAAGATTAGAATGAGGCAACATTTGCACACAATTAAAGTTTGGCTGTAAGATGGCATAGCAGGTTTGGCCCAATTGGAGAAAAGTATCGGGCAAATAACAGTCATCAAATGGGTGGATTTGGACATATAGTTTAACATTGTCACTACCAAATACGGGGCTGGCAAGATGAAGTAACACTACTAACAATGTTGGTCTCAAATCACAATATCAACATCCTTTAAAAAAAATTTCTACATTTTTTAGAGTATTTTTGGTCAAGTTTGTAATATACAGGGCAAAACTTTCAAAATCATGTGACAAAGGGTTAATGTTGTAGTTGGTGTCCTCTACAGTAACTTGTGTAATGTTAACAAGAAGTGAATCAAGAAATGATGTTTACAGTTTTCATTATAAATACAGGCCCCAATTACCCAGGGTTGTATTTTTCTTGGACACTTTTTTCTCTATAAGCAACTTGATGGAGAAATATAATAATGGAATTAGTTAAACTCATGGCCTACATACATAATTCCCAGGTATAAGACTTAAGTGACAAAGATACATGTAAAATCAAACCAAAATAGTATGCAGTATTGGCCAAAAAATGGCACTGCTAGCAAAGTAACTTGGGCTTTCTTTCTAGCCTCATTTTAAGGCAAGAATTAATACTAATTAAAATTGTTTCTATCAATACCTTCTATTTCTTTAACTTTAGCAGACTTGAAAGGTTTAGTCAGTATTTTTTTAGAAAATTTCTTTAAATTTAAAATAACAGGTGTCCCCCAAACTTTTTTTTACAGATTTTACCCAATAAGTATTACAACTGCATTACATGTATCCTTGATAACTTACGATCAGAACATATTTACTAACAAGTGCATAGTTCATTTTGATTTTTTTCTGCATGAATGATTGAACCAGTAGTAAAAAAAACATTCACTTGTTTGCATCAAAATCCGAAAGTGGATACATAACTACATGAAATTCACAGCAACTTTGTCAGTGTATAACCACAAGCAGATATTTAATTTTTTTTTTGGACCACAAGTATCTGCTTTCTCTCATTTTATCTTTCACATAAACATATCATAATGCAATCACATAAGGCACTTTCTTCATCTGGTTGATTTGATCTCCCCTAATGAATCAGTAGGAGCCTTTCTGATTTGTAACAAAACCCTAGGTAGTGGCTAGCCCACTGTGAATTGACCAGCTGATGGCCTTCGAGGAGAGTCCGTCATTTCCCTATGCAAACACCAAAGGCAAAGATAGGGAGAAAAACCTTTGTATGCAGATGGAGGCTTCTTTCTTTCATTGGACTTTAAACTTGGTTAGGAATACATCAAAACACTCAAAACACAAGACTACCTAAAGGACACATTTTCTTTTAATCTGTATTGTATTTGTTGGTAAGTCAATATGCACATTTGTTTGTGTGTGTGCACATATGTTGAAACCAGTTGTTTAAAGGAGGTATAGTGTTCTTCCCACAATGCAATACAATTTTTGCACTGGTTGTGACAAATTTATAGTGATAAAAAGTACCTAAATGAACAGAACTCATCCCAATCTTGCAATTTAAGTACTTTCTGTCACTATAAATTCATGTGACATGACAACCAGTGCAAAAATTGTATTGGAAGAAAAGCACTGTTGGAAGAACACTATACCTCCTCTTCCAGTTTAGTATCAAAGCATAAATATTGCCTGGCATTATTTCATCAAGGTTCCCATGCTGCATCTATGACTCCAGCTGCACCCTAACTGGACTTGAACCTTTCAAATTGGACTCATATGTTAATCATTTTTACAAACACACACACATGCAGATCAGATGGGGGTATTGAGTCCATCCCACAATGCACCAGTTTGGGGAAATTTCATTTCAAAAGGATCACGTGACCCCACAAAAATCCTATTCCTAAACCCAGACTTGCACTCATTTTAGCCAACAAAGCACTAGTTCTTAGTAATGTGGTTCTTAAACTTCTTGACCACTTTATCTTTAAGTATTGACATGTTTTAATACAATGAGTATAGGCACATTACAGTGCATTACGGGATTGGTTCAAAACAACCTCTGCACACAGATACATAGACACCTACAAAACTTGTTTTGTAGTCAACTCTCAAACTCGTACCGTGGAGACCAAAAAAATACATTATGCATTGGATTGATAACTGATAATTAACAAATATAATGAGTAATTTCAATTTCAATAGCATTATCATTTTAACCACATACCCATTGATGAATACCATTTTCTTTCTCACAATAGGCTCAATGATATTCCACGATTCATACTGCAACACACCTAATACATGATCAATAGTACTTTCCAATAAATCATTATACAATGCTCTGACTCCTACATGCCCTCTCAGCCTGCCCACTGCACTAACTTTACACAAAAAACCTTTTAAAAACATATCATGAATTTACATGCCCGATTTGCACACAAGGCCCTACTTGACCGTTGGAGAACTTTTTTCTCATCTTGTAAACACAAGAGTACATTTGCCGGTAACACTTAAGACAGCATTTTTTACAGTGTTTGCACTCGATCAAACTATTTGCATCATCCTTAGTGTAGTAGGCAACAGGACTCATATTCAATCAATAATTTGTCAGCAATAATATCCGACGCCTTTTATGTACGGAGGAAGAGACTTGCAAAAATGTCTTAAATAGTAACACCTGCCAAAAGCCGGCAAGGAGGCAAATTCTTTAGTGTTTTTATCTCAAATAACATGTTGATATATTTTATTTTTAAATCATACACAAGACTGCCAGATGATCATGCCTCGGGCTGTTTTCATTTCTGAAATGCATCGAAGATGTATCCGACAGGCTTGGTGCATTGAATTTGGCTAACTTTAGTGATTCTGGCACTGACATCTGTGCAGAAGCCCCGAGATTAAACATACATCGATACAGGCATCATGACTTCCTGTGTGTATTGAGCTGTATTGCTTGGCCATTCCCCTTATCTACCACAAAATCCCCACCTTATTGGTTCAATTCCTTTGAAATTAAATATGCTTTCACTAAATTGAGTACTTGTGTAGTAAGCCTCATCAAACGATGTCCTGTCTTGTTTTTCAGCAGTACTAATAGTAACAATTTAAAAGAATATTTCAATCTGCATATTCAGTAAACACAACCTTAAGTAATGGGTATCTTGCTGGTACCAATGTGTAATGAGATGCTGAAGAAGTGGAATGGTACCAGGGAGAGAAGGATATTGGGATGTGTGCAAGTTGGGTGTTAAATCCTGTGGACCACAAGTGCCCCCACATATGAAATGCCAGGTAGTATGGCCCAATGATGACAATCAAGAATGGATATCAACTTACCAGTCCTTGAATTTATCGCAAAATATCTCAACGCATCCTCAGACAGACTGAACGACAGCTGCTGGTCTTCATCCACATCCGTTGCATCCACCGTCAGTACTTCAACTCCTGCTTCGGTATTCTCCATTACCAAGGCACGGAAGACGGGTACTGAGGGCTGGGGCGCATTGTCGTTAACATCCTCTACTTTTATGTACACCTGCAGGACGGCATGTTTTGGGATAGCACCGTGATCTTGTGCGTATACAGTCAGCCAGAAGTGGGGGATGGTCTCACGGTCGAGGCGTTCTTTGGTAAATATGGAACCTGCAAAACGAGGAAAATAAAGGAAACAAATGTAATTATTGTGTCACTTTTTAATGTTACATTTTATTATTTTCAGTTTCTGAATTCTAAAGTGTCCATAAAAATTTGTTTCATGGCTTCCAAAACAGATTTTGGTCAATACCACATGAACACGAGCTTCAAAATATTTTGAAAGTGTAGCTTATATTGGTCCCACAATTTTCCACAACTTAAACCCAATTAAATACTTGGCCAAAACTTCCTCAATGATTCAAAATATACCAGTTATCACAAGTATAACTTCCTGTAAGACTATAAACAAACCAGTCTATGAACTCAGCATGAGATCCCCCAAAGGTGGTCACATCTTGCTCAATAATTTGGTGTCAAGTCAAGAAAGTAAACATTAATACTTCTAGTACAGTTCTAATGATCCTTTGTTCTTACAATGCTTGGGAAATTGCATTTTTGAATATCTGGTGTGAAATGCACTAATTTAAGATATTTGCCTTTTCAAGTATCCTGTCACTACACATTGCTTCTGTCACATTATTAAATTATACATTAAAATTGCCAATAAACTTGCCATTATCATTTGACTTCAGAATGGGAGGAGCATACAAAACATACATTTATTTAAAACTTCTCAAGAAAATAACAGAAATAAATTTATATTTCTGACTAAAAAGATTCACTTAAAATCAGAAACAAGTCATTGATTGTCACAAAATTCTCATCTTAAAACACCTATCAAATTAAATTCAAGAAAGTAAAGCCTTTTAAAATTCAAGTGGTGTTTCGCAGGTAGGTTGTACTAGGAGGCTATGAATAAGTTAACCCTGTCCAAGCCTTTGGACATGTGTAAACAGCTTTGGGTTCATTCTAGGTTGCATGAACAAGGACTGACTTTGTGCTGTGTGGATAATCAGAGCATAATATGAACCACCGGAAGTCACCCACCCTGTAAGGTTTTCCAATCATTTGGCGGAGGTATCTTTATTATGACTGCAATATCAGTTACTAAGTTTTATGAAATACATTTTTTTTACAAAAGCAAATTTTGAAGGAGGTAAAAAGTTTAGGAGGGGCATTGCTTCTTAGAAAAATATGCATAAAAATCTATTCATTCTTTTATAATGGTTGGTGATGATTATTGAATAAATTCACACATCAGTTCACAAATGAGAATGTGCATCTGTGCATACATTCTTTGCTTGAAGTTGTGATAATCACAATTTTGTATTTCTTGCACTTTAAGTGGATTACCAATTTATTTTTAATGGGGCAAACTTAACACAAAATTGTCTTTTTTCTCAGAATTTTGAACAGTTTAAGGAAATTATTAAAGTTTTGGTTCAAGATTGACAAAACTGATCTGATCTTTCAGTAGGCCATATTTGAAAAGATTTGACAATTCTATTGCAAAATTGGCATGAAAATTAGACCCATATTGGAAGGCAAAATAAGTTGTTTACAATATACCCCCAATATGAAGTCAGACAGAATGGCAAGGTCGGTGCTGAAGATCTTCCAGTAAACTCATTGCTGTCTGGCAGCATGCGCTGGATAAACCCCTGCACGTGATACTGCCACAATAAATTTATCACTATGTTGCATTACTTATGCAAAATCAAAATTTCTAAGCATCACAGATACTTTGACATCCCATCAAGTTACAAATTCAGCCTGCATGGGAATTGCTTCAGTTCTGAAATGTGTGAAAACATGAAGCTAATTGCATTCAAACACCTCAATTCCAACATCTGCAAAACACATTTCCAATTGCTTTGTTTTGACTAAGTCAAGAATTTGTCTGCATGAATGTTTAATGTCATAGACAGAGAGATGTAACACTGTTGTATAAATACCACGACAACATACATGAAGAACTTCACCTTTAGCTCTAAGTCTGTGATACTTGCACTCAAGTACTTTAATGTTAGCATTAGGGAAGATGCTATCAAGATTATTACAGTATCAATAATCAACCAATCACCCACACACTGCGGCAAATTAAAGCTGAAGCCATTTCAAATTTTACTTCTCCAACATAAAATACCAGCAAAATTATGTGTATTGTTAATTTTGTTTGTCTCCGATTTCAAAACTTGATACAGGTTCTGACAAAGAAGATGCTGCCAGTGAGCTCTCCACATAAAATTTTACATTACAGCCGGCAATTTTACGACCCTATCAAATTTTATTTTAGCACGTAATTGTGATAGATGCTGACGATCTCATAAAAGACCACATTACGGTGTATTCCACTGCTTGCGAAAATTGGCTTTCTACATAGAGAACATCTAATGGAAAGTGATATTGAACCTCCCACACTAATATAAAGAACAAAAGGATGAAATTTATCATCGTAGCGTGGTGCATCCCTATCATTCCCGCATCTCTTCCACCCTATCCGTCCTTAATACCCGTTGCAACTTGCTCAAGGCAAAACCTGATGCACAGAGACCCACAAAGAGACATCTCTCTGGTCACCATAGCAGTCAATTCCACAGGTAGGATGTTTGCTTGGAGGCGGGTGATTTTCAGGTATTTTACGAGTGACTCGACTAAGGTGCAATTGATGCATGCTAATTGTTTGAGTCCTCCCTGAGTCAGGCAAAAAGCATAGACTTGATGGAGCTCTGAAGCTTCAAATGAAGTGGGACAGGACAAAGCACAGGGATGACTGAGGAATTATCTAAGAACCAAAATAAAACTGACATTTAAAAAATAAAGGCATAAAACTGACATTTGAAAAATAAAAAGACCTTTTGAACTTGCTTGCTTGCTTATTTTTTGTATGTAACCCACAGCAACACAAGATCATCAAAATGAAATAGAGAACAAGCTTTCAACCTTTGGACTACTACATTAGTACATTAAATTGTCATCCTACATACATTTTACATATATTTTCACTGAAAGTATTTTGTACCTTGGAGTTAAGAGTATCTAATGGAGACATTTTTAGAACACATTTTAGCACAAAAAATATACACATGTATGTACAATAATTTTCATTTGACATTTTTTAGCCATCTTTTAATAAAATGAATATAGGGAATCAAAGAAAGCTCATGCATTTTTTAAATTATTTTCAGTCAAAACTTTTTTAATTATTACGGACAGGGGCCAACACAATTAGCGGTACATGTATGTCTGAACCACAAGGAATCAGAAAAGAATCTTCCTTTCAGATGATTTACCGTAATATATGTGCATTTTTCCTTTTCAAAGGCATAAATATTTGGTCCTATGAGGCATATCATTTAACCATAAGAGAGCTGCCCACATTTTCCATTGTGAATCGTTCCAACCTGTGTAGTACTTTTCTTTGAGAAGTTGGGTATTTTTTATTTTGTATATCTTTTTTTTTAAATCAACCATAAAAGCACATTTAAGAAAAATATTTAAACAGGATACTCCTACAAGACAATTTGATATCATACCATCCAGACATAAGATCTTGTTGTACATGACTGTAATACCTAACTAAATACAGCTAGCCTTACAACATCCCACCAAAATTATTTTTAACATTCAATTAACTTTTACAAACACGCCTTTCAAATGATATTTTTTCAACCCTGCTGCAGGATTATCACGCTAGCTAGTTCCTACCACGTTAAAGAGTTAGGGCTTTTTACTCTCAACTGCACTTGTCCGTGGACCGTGGTGCATTAAGAAAGCAATCCTACAGGAGGTCAAAATAATGCGGCCATTTTCCATTTTAAAATGCGGAAGAAACAAGGAGCTTTTATTAAAGTCTACTGACTCAAGTGCCTCGAGGATGAAGATGATGGTGGTTTGGAAGGTGCTGGTCGTCATCTCTTCTTGTTCCTTGAAAAGTGAACGAGGAACGGGAACACCTGATATCAGAGACTTAATGAAATATTCACCTGAATATTACAGAATCCCGGCAAAACCATGCATGCTGTTTCCGTAAAACCCAGATTAACTTACTCGTCTATTATTACACTCTACTGAATTCATTTTATTTGTGTTGTTTTGGTGAATATTATTATCTTTGGAAGGCATGTATGCTTTTCTGCAGAATATTAGATGAGCAAATAGCATGAGATAAATCTGATGTAATTACAGACTAAAGAAGAAAAACAAAGAAAAATATCATATAAAGAAAGAGGCACTTTTGCAAAGGGTTGACAACTCGTCACATTAAATTAGTGTAGTATTTGATTAAACTCTCCTCCTTACAGAGCAAAGTACAAGCAAATGTCATTTTGTTAAATAAACAGCATACCGGATGCATAAAAATAACTCTTTTTAAATGGAAATTGAGAAGTATCAAAAGAACAGGAAAAAACAAGTTTCTACACACAAGTTCAGGACTTGTCAAGACAAATCGCCATGACATTTGATCATATTTCTACTGTTCTGATCCAGGGGACAGTAACTAATAATAACAACCACCGCCGCCTACTTCCATTTGCAGCACAATTACCTCGCTACTTGCAAATTGTCTTTTTTCTGACCTGTTGCTGAGATTTCATTAACGAGCGATGGTGAATCCCGACGTCGTTCCGGACCATTAGTATCTCATTCATCCCTAGATTGCTTCTCTCGTTTTATTGCCGCCTGATAGACACTCGGTGTCATTAATTCAGGATGCACGGTTCGCCAATTACCTATTATATCTCTCTCTCTCTTTTCTGTTTTTATTAACATTGACCTGTAAATACCCTTTCCTGTCTAGGGCATCATAAACTAAATATTTTCATTTTTTTCTCTTCAATTCTTTTCATTTTCCCCCATTCAGTACACACCTGAATATTTATGTCAATTTTCTTTCATTAACATTTTATAGGAGGCTACTAATTACATTGTGGATGTGACTGCACTTTGGCATATAGTCTTCCACGCAGTCTTCAAGTGAAAAACCTGAATACCTACAATACTGCATATGGTATCTTTTGGAGGAATGTGGACAATAAAATTAATATCTATCAATATTTGAAAGGGGAGAAAAACAGCTGTTTAACCCCCTGGGCACTACCTGCCCAACTATTATTAGCATCCAATTCTAAGCACTATTTTGATTGGTTACTTGGCAGGCAATATAATGTAATGAGCAAATCAGATATACTGTAAGAATGTTGGTATAGTTTACACTAAGATAAAGAAGCACTATTTTGATTGGTTACTCAGAGGGCTATCTCATGTTGTGTCCTATATATAATGATCCAATCCGGCAGATTGAATTATAGGTGGTAGTGTCCAGGGGGTTAATATTTTTAATTCTGATGGGTAATGACACTTGATAAGCACTGTGGGAGAACTATAAGATAATGGAAATATTATATGTAATGTACGCCCTTATCACCCTATATTGTACATGAAAAAGGATTTTAAAAAAGTGCAAAATAATAATCACTACTTGAGTTAACTAAGTGTATAAAGGTACTGTGTTGGAGGAGTCATGGGAGAATTTAGGACAAATGCAAATTTTGGGGTAGTAACATCAGGAATTTTTTTAATCAGTGTATGAGAAAGAACTTCCGTCTTTGAAATGAATCCACATTTTTTTACAGAAAAAAAATTAGAGTTGAAATGTCACATATTTGCCAATTCTTCCTCTGACATAATGGTCACTCCCTTGGATGTAAAACTTGGAATTATAAAGCAGTGGCATTGGCAATTATGTTTAGGGTTAAATTGGGTAACTTTTACCAGCACAGTGCACAGACACACAAAGCAATCCCTATTGTGCCGCTTGCTTTGCAGACGACACTAAGACAGGATAAAATGCCATTTTTTGGTGTTTTTCTAAAAAGCAACTTTGTGAAATGGTGACATTTTTTATTTACATTTTGGCTTCCCCTTTTTCCAATTTTTCTGACAACTAAAAAAGCTTTGAAAATAAGAAATGCCACAAAAATAAGAATGCACTAAAAAATATGCACGTGTTTGTGTGAGTCAATTGGGGGGGGGGGTGAATGGGTCTGCACCAAATTGATGAATCATCCCATCATGCAATTTCTAAAATCACCCCCCGTTTATTTTATTGTAATTTGAATTGGAATTCTAATCATTTAAATTCAAAACGCACAATGGAAGCTTATGGGCTTACGGACTGAGAGTACTCATTTCACATTTTCTCTTCAGTTCAAATTTTCAATTCTTTATTGTGGTTGTTTGTCTAATGCTAGAGCAGCAGTAGTTTTCACAGTGATATTGGTCAGAAAAGGCACAACTGGCACAGAAACCTGTTACCCCTGGGTTGCTTGTCAATGACCAAAAATGGTAGAGGTCATCCTCAGTTCATATCGTAAAACAGTCATCAGTTGGTTTCTGGTTTGGCAAGGAATGTACTAACTTAGCATGTGTGTGTGTGTGGTGTGTGAAGATACCATGTTAAGTTTCCAGGAAGATAGTCGCATTTTCAACAATTTCCCACCTATATCTTATGTATAAATTTCCCTCCAAATGGCCAAGTTTCCCTCCAATTGGCCAAGTTTCCTGGGAAGGAGCTCCCCAATTCCCCACTTTTTCATAGCATGGTCTTACACATTAATTTACAGCTCAGCATTTCTCCAAAATTTTTCCTTAGTTTTTATGCACAATCACATTGAAATATACAAGTAGATCTTCATGTTTAACCCAAAATAAGTGTGGTGTCCTCCAAATTATAAAAGGTACATTGTTTGATGCAAGCACTATCTTTTTGTTTAGCCTACAGGTAAGGTTCACTAGATAAATCCTTGAAAAATGAGGTTATTTCCAAAATTTCATTTACTTCTAATGGTGGTTTCAAGGTTATGAGCGTCCATAAAATGGTTTATTTAATTTTTCAAGATAGAAAAATATGATTCCCATTGATATTTTTGACTGCTCTAATTTTTGTTGATGTAGTAAAAAAAGTTGTTAGGATAATCAATCTGAGGGATCAATTACAAAAATCTCTGTCTAGCCACATGGCTGACTTGCTTTTGCCTTTTATTTCTTTCTTATTTCAGATCCCATTGTATGTAGTCTTTAAGTCATGGTTACAGTTTGTGCATCCGCAAAACAAAAATGTTCTGATAATAGATTCATTCATGTCTCCTGTAATGCCCCGACTTGGTTTTAAAGCAGTGTTTGAACACGGCTAATGTATGGTGACCTCATATTTCAAATTTAAAAGTACAGATTACAATGTTGCAGCCACATTTTCCCCGTTACTAATAACTCCAAGATTTCAGCTAAGAGCAAGTTTGATCTGAGTCATAACAGTAAGAATATGCCAGCTATCTTTCCAATGAACATGCACATTTAATCTCCAATTTGTGGAATGCATTCAGCCAATCACAAATGCTGTTACTTATGCCTTAGTGGCCAAAGGGTTGTTTTTGAGGTACATGCAACAGCCAATTTTAGAGATATTAATTTTACTGAAAACATTTCCAGGTTAGTGGAAGGTTTTATCAAATACATTCTCTGTGGTGCTTTACACCCTTCTCATTGGACCAATACCCTCTTATGCTTTGAACCTAAACAATGCATAATCCTCCCCCCAGCCATTGGGCCTATGTGCGCTCTTCCTGAACGTTCACCAGTTAATTTAAACATCATTTAACAACCATTTGCGTAGGGATTTTGTCTACATCACATTTTCTTTTCGTTCAGTACAAATATACTCCAACAACGTTTAATTGTAATTTCAGAAAGACCCCTAACAAAGTCTCATTTCTATGTCGGGTTTTTTTTTTTGTTGGTGGGTTCATCACGATATCTTTACTTCCCCTTTTTTTTACCTCCTTTAAGCAAACATAAAAATCTCACTTGACTTTCTGAACCCTTCAGGTGAAAGGAGAGCATAAATGTTATGAACCGTATGACTCGGGTCAAAGATTTCAATAGCCCGCCGCATTCGCAGTTGCCACCTTACAGTTCTGCCCTGGTTGTCGACTCATTCATTCAACCCCTCTTTTTGTTCTTTTGGCTTCATGCCTGACTGCCTTGTACACTCCTTTGGCTTTGATCTGTTTTGAGAAAACCTGCCTCATAGCTAAAATAAATGTTGCTCACAAAAGAGTCTCTTCAGAAAGGTGTTTTATACAGAGAATGATGCCCTTGAAGCTCACTTTTATTGAAGCCTTAACTGAAAAGAACTGAAAAGGCCATGAGAGGAAATAAAAACTTGTTTTATGTGCTCAGGCTGGCTTATGTAGTGAATTAACTTCATGCACATAAATGACAGACCTAAATCCACTTTAATTAGAATTTGAAGAAAGTGGTAAATTTCAACAGCCACTGATGCAATTCAAGTGATTTTAAAAGTGTACATTTGTTATACAGATCTGCTATACTTCGTCCGGTTTGAACTATTTAGGAGTGACATCATAGCTTTCACGCAGTCTTAAACATCGAATCGCAGTAAGCCACAACTGTAATTGCGAGCATACAAAGTCAGCGTGCGCAAGTCAACACGCATGCACAATAGCTGCGCAAAAGCTATGACATCACTCCTTAGTTCAGGCCGGACGAAGTAGGCCCATAGATATGGTCTATATTAAGTCATAAACTTCGGAAAACAATTTTATTGATGAAAAGTTTGAACCCTTGTAACCAAGTTAACAATGAAAACAACACAACCTCACTCATATTTATAATACAAGCAACCGTAACTCATAATCCCAGCCATTAAACCACAAGTCTCTTTCGTTGTGAGTTGCATTTGTGAGCACTCACTGTTGCTATGGGATACGGAAGTGCTTGGTAAACTTGGACTTGTAATGTGATTTATTATGCTTGATTACCGCCCAACTGCTGGGAATCTGTGTGCCCAAATCAGAAATCAGAAGTATAATGGTCGATTTATAGTTTATTTCATGCTCAAATAATAACTTGGTTATTTTTTGTGGAAACATCAACATCACAACAACCCCAACACTTAATTTCAGTCGTAAGGCAAGTCTGATGCACACAAATTGTGTATTCTACATCGCACACTATTTTTAAGTGTTGCATATCATTGTTCTCCAACTCTACAGTCGAGTGCTATGTAAACAAGTTTACAAGCATTAGGCAATTGAAGCATCCCTGTTATTTCAATGACAAAAACAACGGAAGACTACTCCCGAGTAAAAATAACTTGGGCAATCATGCATTAAGGAAAAAACAACAGGTATTTTATGGGGTCAGTGCAGTTAGTTATTAAATCACTAATTTAAGAAACTGCACAAAATAATTCAAGTAAGTTGGTCTATCTGACCTTTCCATAAATTCCAAATCAAAATTTGAAATCCTCTAATCATTTACTTACTAGAACCAAAATAAATTGCAATTTTGGGACTAGAGACAGTCTGGTAGTAAAATAGCACGCTGGGGCGCTTTGAGCACCAATCCTTCAACCTTTTTTTGTTTAGTACCCTTCAGCCTTTTCTTTTAAACCAGTCTTGTTCTTAACCGCTAAATGCTTTGATCGCCTTTGGGCCGCTATTAAGTCTTTGATGGCAGTGCCTTGTAAGGGCTCTTTTAGTAATCTCTCTCTGAAAAAAATGCATATTTTAACTCGAAAGAGCATGTGGCGCCAGTTCAAGCGCTTCACCGATTCTCAAAACGTTATGTCCAGACCACAAGAAAGAGAAGGTGTTAACCTTACTCACTTTGGCACTTTGCAACTAGCTGAAAATTTGAATAATTTTATAACTTATTTTGTTCTTTGAGGGTTTACTTTCCACTGACTCATTGGAAAGGATATTTCAGAAGGAAGACAATTGGTAAATGGGCTTTCCATCATGAAATTTTACATGAATGAAAGACCATGATAAAAATAAGGCAAACCCTTTTGGGGACAATTTGGAAATTGCTTCATTTTTTGCATAAACCAAGAGCGAAGTTTTTGCAGGACAAGAACACAGATTACAGTGCACAGAATATAAGAATATAACTGCGAAAATTGGTTTCCATTATTAAGGAGTGATCAGATAAATGTACCACCTACCATAACATTTTGTTGTTAAATATAAAGAAATTATTCTCACTTAAAGGTGATCAGAATTTTAAAGGTGTAAAGTGATTTGGCTTGACAAGCATATTCAATTATTCTCATATTTAATATTTATTGTTCACCCATGCTACGTAGGACTACGCCCTTTGAAAAACTGTATCTTGAATAATTGTATTATTATACAGTTAAGGGGGGTGGCCCGATATAAGGATATGAAGTTTTCATCTTGATAGATTGGCCTTCACTCCAAAACCCCATCTATAAACGGTTACGCCCGATAGTTCAATCCGTTTTGATGCGAGAGCTAAAAATGTGATTTTGTAAGCCCATAGAGTACTGTGTGAAATTAATATTGGTCGACCAAAATGGGGCACATTTTCGCTCACAACTTCCAAACCAAACATCCTTTGGCTCCAAGATTTCACAGGGTAAATGAGAAAAATAGTAGCTTTCTTCTGATATCAAAATGTTGACCACTTCCGGTAAAATCTGGGGCTTCTGGGGACGAGGCTATTAGTGATCCGGCCATGGACCTTTAATATTTTAATCAAAAATCTGGTCAAGTTGTGACTTTCACAGTGGCCCTATTGGATACTTTAACCAGACCTGTGCTATTATTAAATTATTGAATCAAGTTTAAACAAAATTTTGAATTATGATGGGCTTTTCCAGAGCAAAAATATGGATATTTGTAGTCATGCTGCAGATAATTAAAATCATATTCCACTTGATACCAGTGAAATCACTCCTTTGAGAGGACCCCTTTTCTTTGTTTACCATTTCTAATTTAGCAATTTAAGTCCTGTGCTTATTTTTACAATCTATACACCATCAGTGCCATATGCTGCAATGACAAAATGTGTATTGAAGGATTACGCTTTGCATGTGTGGGTTGCTGGTATGCGAAACTTTGAACTCACACCCAGCATGAGATAGCATTGCCCAAAGATACACAGACTAATAGTAAACAACACTCTAGTTTACCTGTATCAAGTAAAGCATAAGCAATGCTATGATTAAATGAGACTTCTCTGGTAACATTTGACCTTGTTAAAGGAGAACCCGTACAACGAATAATATCAAACAATATACACTATAAAATAATTATTGACCACATTTCGAGTGGTTTCATAGAAACCGGAATTATATTAACCATAACAATGAATTAAAACCATCTAGTCTGACCATGTGCTATTTAAAAATCGCGCGAGTACATAACGTGTTATGCGATACGGCCGGCACATTGGCGTCATACATGCCATAGGAAATACACATTATGAAAGCATCATGTGTGAAGGTGTATGACGCTACTGTGCCGTCCGTACCGCATAACACAAATACATATCCCATATACACTAGCGCGAATTTCAAATACGCATGGTCAGACAAAATGGTTTTAATTAATTTTTATGGTTAGTATAATTCCGTGTGTCTTTTTGTTCGTATTTCATTAGCTAAATAGTGATATAAAACTTGACTAAATTGGAATGTACTGAAAAAAATAAAGTAGTATATGTTACCCTACC
Organism: Ophioderma brevispina; assembly: GCA_023653785.1. Lineage (NCBI taxonomy): Eukaryota > Metazoa > Echinodermata > Ophiuroidea > Amphilepidida > Ophiodermatidae > Ophioderma > Ophioderma brevispina. The sequence goes on from JAMKCH010015905.1 coordinate 56,066, forward strand.
CCTAACATTTCGGAGGGTGTGAAAAAAATAAAGGCCTTCGAACAAAAAAAATATGTCCTTAAAAACTGTGAGGTTTAAGGCTAAACAAATATAACTTGCTATAGCCAAGACCTCCCTCTAAAGAAAAGTTTAGATTTGTTTAGCCCTGAGAGTCCCAGTTTTGAAGGACTTATTTTTTTGCAGCCGATTTATGCTCAAATTTGAGGGCTTCGGGCAGAATATGCCTGTACAGTGCTATGGGAAAAATTTTCAAGTTAATAATTATGCATTTTTTATTTCAGATTTTCTACACAAAATTTCACCCTAGAAAATGGTATTTTAAGTAGGATATCTTTCCCTTTAAGTTTCCACTATTCTTTCCACCAAACGTAAGTCAAAGCTTGAACGCTGTCCTAAATAATTTTTCACCACATTTGATGTGGCCTGCAAGTATTGTTTGAATTTTGAATAAGCAGTGCAGTGTATGTATGTAAAAAAAACATTTGTACTCCCTACTTTTACCCGAATAGAGTTCCTGTTCTACCTGCAATCCCAACTTCTTTGTCCATCTATTATCTGTTGCATAGTTTGAGTGTGACAAACACGAACAGAAAAACCAATCTTGACTACCTACATGTATAGGATAATTTTATGTTGTGTTATAAATGCTCATCAATATTACAAGCATTATACACTCCCTTATATTCATGATATTATTACTGTATTAACTGGATCATCTTACAATATGGCACTTACAATTGTAATTTCATATTCAATTCCAACCATTCATAATTACTCCAAACCCATTAAACTTCTTTAGCCAATTCGGCAGAGCGTAAATTTACATGCAAATTTTCCTGTCTACATTGCCTACTGGTGACATCTTGGTGAGATAATTACGAAGCCAAAAAAAGATAGCCACACAAGTCAGTAATTATGCCAAATAGGAAAAATACCGGCAAACCCAACCTAATGAAGCAACCAACCGCAGCAAGATGCCATTGTTGCCCGAATTACAACAAATTGACTCCGTCGAAGCAAACATAAAAAACCTTTGTGCCCACATTCCGCTGAGTTTACGCTCAACTAATAACAGCCAAATCTATGCAAACATGGTACAATAAATTGTTATGTAACATTGATTTCCATTTTGCAAAGCAATAGGCTACGTGCAGAAACCGTTTTACAAAACAGGTTCAGTAAATTGAAAGTTTGAATGTTTATGAAGATCTGGTAAAATTGATGTCTGAATCAACTTACAGAAAAAGCTAAAGAAATCCTTTCTGAGTTTATACAACTCTCAATCAGTTTACTTAATTGGGTTATGACAGCTGAATACTTCATTTAGTATTAGCACTTTTGGTACTGCTTTGTATCAGGATCAAAGCCCAGAGCAGTTATCAAATAGACTAATTTGATGAAATACACATATTCAAGAAAAATCTGATCATGAAATATATTTTTAAATATATAAATAATATTCAGCAGCACCCCTAGATAACTTACTATCATGCATGTAGGGCAAAAAATGGTAATAAATATTGTTCAATTAAACATTCCCTGCATGCTTTTACATCTCCGACTCCGATGTCATCATCATATTTGATGTGTTATCAAAATGTTGCCACATGCTCCCGGCAAAAAATGCATTGGCACTGCCGAGACTCTGAGGTGTCATTATTTGTGCAACACCAAAGAGTTGTTAGCCATTTTCACGCTGTGATATTTCCAAAGGTTTTTATCACCCGAACAAACGGGAGATGCAAGAGGGGCAGCCGCCGAGGTGGGATTTCCCGGAACGACTTGTGGTGGGTCACTTAACGGATCTTGAAACTGGCTGGAGAATAACCATATTTGTGCTTGCTTGATTGTATGTTCATGTCATGTTGATAAGAGAAAATGTTATTTTGTTTGACAAAATATTTTTGAAGCACCACATTTTAAAATGCTAGTAATCATTACATCATGCCAGAGATGAATGTACTCTTCTCACAAGCCACAATACAAGCAAGCCTATCCTAAACAATACAACATGACTGTAAAAGAGTCTACATTACATGTTTTTTGGTAACAATTACCTAAACATTTCATCAATGTTTTATCTTGTTTAAATTGAAAAGAAAAACATGTAAAGCTGAATAAAAATAAAACATGTTTAACATCCCAGTTTTTGAAAAAAAAAAGAATGAAGGGCTTTTTTTATCTGAAAATTGGTGAAAATGTCCATGTTTTAATGTAAGCCACTGTTGAGGCTGCACATATTTTCTTTTTAACTGGGCCTAAACAATGTTTTGTTTTGATTTGTCACATACCATTAGCAGAAATAATCCTTGAAAGGTTTCACTTCAAAACAGAGAACATCGCAATTGCTATTCATATTTTAATTTTTATTCATCTGCATCATCAGGCTGCACATTAATTTCTCTGTCTGTCTCTGTCTCTCCATTGAAATCCCACAAATCTTTTGTTTGACTCTGATAGAATAGAGTAATTTGTACAAATGGTATCAAAATCTAAACAAATATTGCTGATGATTCACAGCTCGAACAATAATGCCCAAATCCCACGATAATACAGGCCTACCTAACAATTTGATTTGGCAACATTAAATGCAAGTACGTCCCGCTCCGCTCGAGTTCAGTGTTCAGCCAAGCTTATGATATTTTATAATCTCGCCCTTCTATTTTAAAATAACATTTGTCAAATTTGCAATTGACCAGAATAATATTTTCCCCAACACCATGCCACTAGTTCTTGTTTCCACAAATTCACAACAATGGTATTAGGCCCTATATGCATAAAATAAACCCAGTAGAGTAAAACACTGCTTCAGTTGCCACACCAATTAAAATTATTAATGGTCATTTGGTCAAAATGGAAATATTCAACTTCAAATTAAGTTTGACATTGTCTTTCTGCCTGGCCAAATAGCAAACTATAATGCCAATCTATACATATTTGTCGTAGGTAAAATAACAGAGAATGGGAAATAGGAAGAAAGCACAGACACCGTTGATTGAACTAAGCTCATTTTAATTGCATTTTATTCCCTAACCCGGCCTGTATCTCGCTAATTAGCATACATGGTTGCATAAACTCAATTATATCTTGCCCGTGCCTACCTAAGCTTGCCTGGCTCCGGTCACGCACTGCCTGTGGGGTCATAGCTGGTCACTGACACAGCCATGAAAAAATGACATTAGAAACTGGCAGCAGGTTGGCCAAGACAGTTGATGCATTTTTCCGAGATGTGGTTAATATGGTTAGACCACCTGAAAGAGGAGTCTCCCCACAAATATGGTTTAAACTGCGAATAATTTGGTCAAAATGTGAATTAAATAGGGTCATTTCAAGGCATTTCCAGAAAGGGCAAATACAGCACACCTTGCAAGATCTTCTACATGTATGCGGTTCACAAATGGTTTCCTATAAAACACAAGTTCAGTGACCTGTTATACCAACTGGTTAAGATATGCGCTGTTATGATTTCTAGGCATGATTTTATCTTGAGCGATTTCAAGAAAGATCCTAGCTAGATTTATGAAAAAGCGGGTTGAAAACGTTAATTGCACACAAGCCCCAACTTCGTCCTTGATGGCAATGTAGTAATTGCCAATTGTCACAGATGAACTAATTCATAGCACATCTACCTATTCTTAAATCAAAACATGCTTTTCATCACTTTATAACCATTTAATTAACTACTTCAGATTTCTGACAGGCACATTGCTTTTAGCCTGATGACGGTGGCTGTGGGCTATCCAAATTTCGCATCACTCTAGGTTTCATCATGGTTTCATAGTGCTCAGTCAACATAATCAGTAGTCAAATAGGGTTTCACTCAGACTTAGCAATAATCATGATGCTACTTGATATCGACAAGGGCATAGCCTCTAAAGATACAAACCCAATCACACTGGCAATTTAGTATTCAAGCTGGAAATTTCTTGATTTCAAAATCTTTTATGTTTTATATTAAACCAAATACTTGTTACTACCCCAACAGGGATTAACCCCCTCAGGTTAAGACCGTCAACGTTTACAAACACAACACTGAATAATAACAATGCCATCCTATGTTCGTGCATATTTCCAATCTGAAATTACATGACATTACATCTTTATCAATATTCATGACAAATAATTTAATAATCTTAGGGTTGAGTACCAAGAAAACGGAAATCACCTGTGTGTGACGTGACATGCAGGGTATTCACCTATGACAACTATTTATATGGTAATGAAGTTGACATGAGAGTAGTGCAGATACTCTATGCTGTGTACAAGATACAACCCAATTTGTTAATAATTAATAGATGAAATGTTTTGGCATGCCTTCACATTTGCACCTTTGCACCTTATCAAATTTGCTTTCTCGCCCTTTGTACTTAGCCCTACAAAAATTATCACATACAAGGGCGACAGACGTCATGTGTATTCAAGGAGAACAGATAACAGTTTGCCATCACAGACAGGGAATTTTAACTTACTAATTAATTGTTATTGTCATTAAATTGTTAAGGCCAAGTAATATAAATTATTAGTTTCTCGTCCAAACTTTTTTTGGAAAGGAGGATGTGTGGGCACTTTTCCCCCTTTTCCAAAATAACAATTTTCCCCCAAAGATGATAGATCTAATTTCTTTTCACCAAGTGCCCCACAAATATATCCGTAGGGAACTGACTAGCTACAAATGAGACTAGAAAAATTACTGACAGTGAAAATTAATCGAAATTTCAACTTCATTGGGTTGTTGTTTTTTTGTAAAAAAAAGCAAAAAACAATGTTGGGGGGCGGGTGGGGATGAGCAAATACTAATTTATTTTACTTTGGCCTCACTGTGAAAACTCAAGCCTGTCACTTTTTTTTCATTTAATATCATGAAATGTTTAGGGCGATAACAAAATCTTGAATTTGTGGGTCATCTCATGTCCCACTTGTCATTCCTTTTCATGATCCATTCAGGCACACATATATACATGGCTTGCAGTTAATATTAATGCAGCTTTCATTAAAAATAATAAGAGGTATGATAAGATACCATTTCCAATTTTATATCAAACAGAAAGTAATTGACATTCTAAATGAAAACGGAAAGTCGTATTTCAGAATTCATGGTTAGAGACATGCTCTGCAGGTGCACAAATAGCAAATTGATTTTGTAACTGAATTGGCAAGATCAATCCACTCTTATTAAAATCTTAGGATGATTATATTGGTAATGCTCCTCTCTGGCCTGTCGCTACTTTATGAAGTTTTTACCAGTTTATTCATCGTAGAGAAGATCTTTGTGTTCACCAAATTTTGTCACTTTCTCACATAACGCATCAGCTGCAAGTCTATGATTGATTTTCAACAACCCTTTTAATTCCATCAACCTTTGAGATTATTGTCCCTTTTAAGTCTCTTACTTCTACTTCTCAATCATATTTATTATTAATATTACTAATTGAAGGGCTTTGTTAAATTAGAATCCGATTTTGAGCTATATAAAATGAGTTCTTAAATGCAAAAATATGCCCCTAGTGCCCTTCCTGCCTTCCATAATACTAAATGGAAAGGCAGAGTTACAGACCCACTCAAAATCTTATTATTTTGAAACTTTTTCCTTCCCTGCCCCGTTTTAACTCAATCTTTTGTGATTTGAGAGAACCGAAGGAACAGCAAGCTCCAACTTGGAGGGGAGATCTTCTCTTCAAATCAGAGCAGAGAACATGTAAGCAATTACATGATTTTTATGCAAGATTACACAGTTTTCTGCAATTTTCACGCTATTTACTGTATCATTCTGGGTGTACCTTTTACGTGTATTAGAGTAGACAGTACTTGGTTAGGCTGTGCCGAAACCTGCACTGGGGCAAGATCAGATGCAACTTAAATTGTCTTGACGTTTTCATTGGTTCCGCTCCTCGTCTCTCAACATTACCCGAGAATTACAATTTTTCAAAAACCAGCAAACATTCTTCACCCAATTTGGGCGGCAGCGCCGCATTGTGCTTGTTTAGGCTAAAATGTATTAAAAGATACGATGAAACATGACAAACTCGCGAAAAGTGTCTGAACGAAGCACTGTTATCTTTTGATTTTCCCTTGAAACCTTAATTTTTAGAATTCAACTGAAGTCATTGGCTCTAACACAGGATAAGAAGTATGGTGTTATGGCATGAATGAATGAAGTGTAAAATGGTAAAAGGGGCTTAGCATAATAAACATATGTCCCACCAGACCCCCACACACATTTACAAAAATATACATATTAAACACCTTTATGTGAAATAAAAATGTGGGAAGAAAAAGAATACAATTTAACACCACTCATGCATCTAAACAAATATAAAAAAAATCATGTGAAATTAATATGAAGTTAAATTAATTAAACCGAAAATGTTTCTTTTACTTAACCGCCCCCGAACCCAACATCTTTAAAACCAAAATAACAAGTTGAGCTCATCACCACTACACAAACAAATATTGTGCGCGCAAGAAAATAACCTAGTTTTCGAAGCCGTGTGCTTTCAGCACAAGCGATTGATGTGGTGTTTTGGGAAGTAACTTCGAAGGGGACGCTATGGACACGTGCGTAGCGGGTCCGTGGAAGCGCTTTCTTTGTGATCGATTTGGCTGTGTGCTCATTGCGTGAACAATGTTTATTTAAACTGGCTTTGTGCATGGCATTGACGAGGGCCGATCATGTCCGGGCCCGAAGAAAATGTGAAAGGATTGGAGATAAAATTAGATGACTCATAGAATCGGTAGGTAATTAAGCATGGGGGGTCATTGATTGATCGATTTTAGTGCATGGTTGAAGGTATGACTTAGCAGTGCCTGTTTTCGTGAAATTGGTTCAAAGATCTCTGCTCATCTTACGAAAATATACCGCATGATCAGCATGTGTCTGCGCATGCGATAGAAAACGCGGTATCATAGCATCGGGTATTTGCGAAATTACCAGTACCATACCATAAAACCCAGGGTTCTGAATAGCTTGCGAGCCGGAAACTACCGGTATAAAAGGGAGTCGGGGTAGTTAGACCGGAGATACGATAACTGCTCCGGTAGCGGTTGCGCATGTAATGGGAGGTGATGTCAACGAACTAAAAGTCCCTATGACAATCGGGGCAGGGACATGAACCATCTATAGTCTCGCTGACTATCATGTACACAGTCTTAGCGTTAATACAACTCTATATTTACGTAAGTTTCATCCTGAACAAATTTTAAGAAGGGATTTCACTGTGGGTGCAAATTATAGGGAGCTCATAGGATAAAAATAAGGATAGTTGTTGATGTATTAAATGCCTTACTTACCGAAGTAGGGGGAAACACGGTAAGCCCCATTGAATGCAAATGGATGTTGAACCTTTGTGCCCCCTACATTGAGAACTAAGCATTTAAGACAGCAAAACTATTCCTATTTTATCCTATGGCCCACAATAATTGGCACACTTTTTATCCAATCGGAGTAATTTTAAAATTTGGACCCCTTACAACTGAAATGACCGGTTTTATTGTTTTTGCTGTGTTTTAGCTTATAACCCACAACTTTCGGCCCTCAGATATACAAACCTACAAAACTTTTTGGAATCCTTAGGATTAACTATTAACTTGGTATTCTTTCAACATGATTGGATCAATTTCAAAATTTGACCCCTGTTATTACCTTTGACTCCTGAAAAACCAATTTCCCATCCCCCCCTACGATAACTCATTTTGTGGTAAATGTTGACACCTTTACCTACCAAACTCAGTTGAAATCAGCTTTTTAAAAAATTTCAGATTTGCTAAAATATGTTTACTTTTGGGGGAGTTACTAATTGGCGTTTTTTGGTGTATGATGTGGTTAGGGTTAGCCAGCTGGTTAACATTCCATTTTGAAATCATTTACCTTCTTTGAATTAATGTTACCTTTCTCCCACTTTACACCCCAGGTGAGGCACCCCATATTTTTTGCCATCACCAGTTTGGCCCAGGTATGTACCACTTGGTCTGCGACTAGAGCACAGCCAGTCCCATTCATTCAGGTGACATAAGTAACAGAACTGAGAAAACCAAACCCATAACCCGCAACTTACAATTCTCCAGCTAACACCAAGTCTTGTTTTCTTCGCTCCAGAACTTGCTAATAAACAAGAGGGATTGTTTTGTGGAGAACCAAATCTGCTTCATAACTGATTGCCCAAAAAATGTTATGATCAATTGTATTAAATTGCAGAGTATTAAAATTGAATTCACTGTGTTTTTAATTTCCAAACAGGTGCATTAATAAATTGGGAATAGATGCTCAGATCATTGATGGCAGTTAGAGGGGCTGTATAGATAGATAAGTATGGCATCACTGATATACTTGTTGACTTTTCTGTTTCAATATTGGACTTTCCTAAAAGAAAAATAAGACTTTTTCCGACTAACTCTAAACATGATTTCAATTAAAATACCTGGTCTGAGCCTAAATCCTGTTATACTATAATGCCTACCAAAATGGTACTAAAACAAAGCCGAGTGGAAACTGACTACTAACTAGAATTGGGGGTACAAATAAAAAATACTCGGTCCGCTGACCGCTTTGTCGCCTCCGGCGCGTTTAGATAATGATAGACGAACATGACCTGTGACCTCATCAACAAATAAGGGTCCCTGTTGCAAATAACCTAATGATAAAAATCCAGTTTGTTCCAATTTGAACTTCAACTTTTCACTATGAGGTCAATTTGACATTTTCAGCCGCTTTTTACAACTGACCTCACATGACCTTTTACCTTGGCATGTGACCTTTACCTCATCAACAATTGGGGGGATGCCATTTAACACAACCTACATGATTCAAGTTTGGTTCCAATTGACGGCCAACCTTTTCCATATAGGTCCATTTTACATTTTTCATCCTAGTTTACAACTTGACCTCACATGACCTTTACCTTGGCATGTGACCTTTTGACTCATCAACATGGGGGATCCATTGGCACCTGTGACCCCAAGTTTGGTTTACATCTCATCAAAGTAGGTGGATATTACATGCAAATGGTTTTAACCCTTTTTTCACAACATACATCAACAGACATCATCAACAACAGACACAACAACATGGACAAACGTGATACCTATGTGTCTTCCTACCCTAGGGCAGGCGACACAAAAACCTTGGTACTTTCGAGTGTCCTGTTTACAGATGATTACATGTGTTCTATCTACTATCCCAGGCCTGTACATTTGTGTCCACATTATGTCAACCTTCACACAGTAAAGTCACTTGGGTTCAACTCAAGTTTAACCCTAACACACCCAGACACCATGAAACTATCTTGAGGCTAGAAATGCACTAATCCAAAAAGATACGATGACGTCATCGCACCAACACTAATATGGGCACGAGATCGCTGGCAAGGCCGGCGACTTCCCCTCATGGCTTTGCCTCCCTGGGCACATGAATGGTGACCGGAGGCCCCGGGTCGAATCCCGCCCACGGATGTCCAAGTGTCTTCTTTAGCTTCTACCCTTTACCCCTAGATAGCTAAAACCAAAGAGCAGGTAGGCTAAATTAAGAGAGTGAAAATGTGTTTGGTTTGATCTAGATTGGTTTTAAGCCAGGTTATGTTGAAGTGAGTTTCAAATCGCACTAAACCAACTCTAGTTTAATTATTTGGGTTAAAGGGCCTTTTATTAGCCAACAGCATTAATCCCCTACGCTGCTTAAAAAGTTTACATTTATTATGCCATCTCCCAACTGCCAGCCCAAGTAAATACTGTTGCTAAGCCTACCTGCAGTATGACCATTTTCCTGTGGAAATTCACATTGTTTGCAACTTACAATACAGGGAGGCTAAGGTTAATAGCAAACATATTGCTCACAACATGAAATGTTTCCACAAATCAACTGAATTTTCAGAAATAAGCTTTTAACAAGATACTATGAGCCATAAACCAGAAAGGCAAAATCACAAAATTCTTACTTTTAAACAAACAAAGACTGGCTATTAGTAAAATACGACTACTAACTGACAGACCATTCCAATGAATAACGCTTCACTTGGCCATAGCCATTTGAAACTTAAAAAATACACTCCTATCTGCAAAACTAAACTTGTATTCTGGGTGTGTTATAATATATCCATAACCGACACCTAAAACTCTCTTGTACATGGATATGGTCATTGAACTTCTCCCTGACTGTATTGGAGGCTGCTAAGGTTCCCATTGTAATCGGCATTGATAATTCGGTAAGAGTCTTCCTAGAGATTGTTTTGGATTTAGCTGAGAACAAGTTTGGCATTTGAGTTGGGGTAACAGGCAGGGGTACTCAATCCATGACAAAGAAAAGAAAGAAACAACAGATATAAAAGGGGGTCCTAAGTTGTCCTCGTGACCGTGACCTGCTCTACAATGGTAAATAAGACCGAAAGTACACTTAGCACAAAAAAATAAGCCCCATTTACTTTAATTTGAACCAAATTTCGGCTTAATTAGTTGCAATCCCTCCCAATGGCACAACTCCCCCCGTCGGTACATAACACTGGTGAAGCCAATCAAACAACTCCTCCCCATTTTCATTGCAAAATGATATCAAGGAATCTGTATCTATCCTCCTGAACTGTACATTAAAAGACAGTCATATTTACATGTAAGTCAGGTTCATAATATTGACTGCACAACACCTTGTGTGACCCCACCACCATTTTTTGTCCATATTTTAAAGAAGTTCCATGGGTTGCCGGTGGTGGTATTTTCTTCTAAACAATTCACAGATTTCTCACTGACAAACCTTCTTGTAAAAAAAGAACTTGTTGTACTTGTAGTAATACTTTTTTTGGAATGTCGTACAATTTTTGATAACAATAACACCTGTACTTAAAGTCAAGACCAACTTTTTCAGCAACAAGTTTAAAATTCTCAATGATGTTGCTAAAACCATTTCCCCCAAAATCGCCTCCCCCAACTCATTACCATACCACAGTACAAACAGACTTCACTCCTTCTATCCTCCGCACAACAATTCTTCTACTTCAACTGTGGGAGAAAAAATCTTGTTTTGCCCTCAATCTCCTACAAAACAAGCAAAAATGTGAAGTTAAGGGAAAACCTTTTTGGGTCCCATCACTCCCGATCACCTGTGGTACGGTTGGTTCATTCGACACAAAATGCAGCGTCGTGCCACACACACCATACTCCTTTGAGGTCTGTAACAGTGCTTTGCCATGCAATCTTATAAACAACACTCTGGCTATTCTGGGTTCAACGTTCTTAAAAAGCTCAATTTGGCAAATTTACAACAACCAGGCTACGCAAGGAAATGAACCAGAAATATTGATTGCAAAGAAAAGGATTGGTGTCTTTCTTCTGCGTGTTGTGAATACTGCCTTTTCATTGTTTTTCAACCTTTTCTCTCCTTATTTAGCTGTAGCCGTCTAATGACATTTCTGTGCCATGATGCACCAATCATCTCACATAAACATTGTTCAGATCAAAGAGGCCCAATGAATTGGTTTGATGGCGTTACTAGCGAGAAATCAATAAAATTTTTCCTTTGCTATTTCAGCTTAACATTAGTTGGCACAATTTGATATAAGCTCTTCATTTTTTCTTTTACATCATTTGATTGATTATGTGTGTTCCATTTACTCCGTTTGCTCCACTCAATTGCTCAGTGATCAATTGCATGACATTTCATTGCTTTCTGTTCACAAAATATATATGCCCCAGTGTTGTTCATTACAATTACATTATGAAACCAGGGCCTGAAAATGTAACCTGAAACTCTACCAGGGAGTTCAGAATTGCAAGATTCAAGATCTGGATTTCTTTTATCCTTAGGCCAAGATGATGATGATGCTTTAGAGGATCCACAATTTCACATATAGTAATCACATTTCCCATCAACCCATTTTTCCCCTCTCCCTCTTCTATTTCCACTAGAAAATATTGAAATAGCAAATCCCCTGTGCATTAACAAGGTATTAACTTTTTTTCTGTTATAACACACTTATACTGCACACAGGAAAACTTGATACATCGTTTGCACCCAATTGTGTTAGAATTCAAGAGATTTCTGCATGTTTTGTGCACTGTTTGAACTGAAATTTCACCAAAATATAAGTTTCAATATTGTGTGTAATAGCTTACATGTAGGATTCAGAGCAAGTTTTCCCTTAGTCATTTATTTGATTGGGGACCTGAAAAAAAAAGAACCACAAGACATTTCATGATCATGCAAAAGATTCCTAAAGTACTACCACCTTGTGGGCTAAAATGAGTGTAAAAGTCATGTTTTTTATGTGTTAAGAATAGGATTTTTGTGAGATCACATCACCATTGAAGTGCAATTTCCCAAATGTGGTGCATTGTGGGATTGACTCAATACACCCTCTGTATCCCACCAAACAACCCAATAACAAACTCAAGTCACTCTGACATCTGATCAAATCAAGTTTATACGGTTAAGAATGAAGCTTTGAGCACCTTGACTTAGGCCACACACAAATCTAAGATGGATAATTGCATATCTGATTATTGGACAAATAAACAGGAACAAGTTATGTTGACAGTATAGAGCAGAGGGGACTTCACAGATCACCAGAAATATTTCTCTATTTTCACTTTGTCAAAAAGAAAGTCATTAAATTGACAAATTTATTTTTCCTATTCTTTGTCAATCTGATCAGAACATTCCTTGGACACTTTCGATTTTTGTATTCAATTGTCTTTATCAAGTTGAATGCTGAATGCCAGAACAGAAAAATCAAAGACACCTCGAAACAAAATTCCATTCCACAAGTGAGCAAGAAAAAAAACATTTCATGTAAAAGAAAAGTTGATCTTTAAATAGTCCCCAAATTAAATTGGTAAAGCAGATGCAAGGAAACAATACAGCAATGAATAAGCAGTAAAACTAATCACATGGTGACTGAAAAAGCCCAGAAAGAAACCCAGAAATGGAAATGTCGGTCTTTATAATTATGATTTTTCTCCTTGGTAGATAGGTAATAGCTACCAGCTGCCATTCTTAGGCAAAGGTAAAGATGGTAAATACACAGAGAAGCCATGAATATGCCCTCAGCAACCAGCTACGTGAGCGGAATCTGATGCCAGCAGATCCCCCGTATCCCTCCAACACTGGTACAGCAAAGGATTAAGAACCTAAATAACTCTAGATGAATGAGCTCCCCGGCAACCTGGAACCAATGTCGTTTACCTAGTGATACAGATTTTTAACCTGGGTCGCAATTTATTTTGTTAGGTTATCTCACTTTGCACTTTAATAAATTAATATTTTATCATGATGAATTCAACAAACATGTGGCTTTTAATGTCATGTGTATAGACCCATATGGATGAGTATAGACCCATCTGGCTGGGATGTAGGGGAGAGCCCCACTAATTTGTACCATACATGGAGCCATTGAATGGCGTGTCAAAGCACTTAAAATTTTATTGACATTATTCAATATAACCATGTTCTACTTTTACTCGAATAAGTGCACCTCTGAAAGTGGTTTTCTGCAAAATGACTATTAATGTGAAATATTTCATGCTACATTAAATTTTGCACTTTCCAAGCATACAATTCACTTAGTGCATATGGACCTAATTGCACAGGCAATACATATTTAGCTTTTTTTTTTAAATACAAACATTTATAAAATTGACAACACTTGAAAATTACTTGCACAAAGTCAAAATTAGTTGAAAAAATACTTGCACAAAAAATGCCAGTGCAATTCACTTCCATTCCATTACATTTGCTCACTTCTTGTATCAGAAATTTACTCTGATTTTGTGACATGGATGACTTCCTGAACACGGACCCTACCCACAATTTGAATTACAGCCAGTTTATGGCATAAAATGTAATAAATGAAAGAGTGCAAAGAAAGAAAAAGCAAAACAGGCTTATTGAAGAAACTCCACATCTTCTTGTTTTTCTTTCGGTATTCTAAAAATAAACCCACAGTTTTGGTTAACCAAATATATAATTTGAATGACTTTTATGTCTGTCATTCAACTTTTCAAATGAAAGGACTCCTCCTATGCTTTTTCTTTGCTCTATAAAGTTTTGTCTGGGAAAAATACTTGGAAATTAAAGGGGCATTTCGTGATCCACAGCCTCATCCCCACCCCCCACCCCCGACTTAACCCAAACAAGTTGAACTTTTTACGTCATCTGAACCGTTAGCATTAGTAATCCATGTGTACCAAATCTTACGTGCAAATTCGGTCGTATCTGTAAGAAATTCGCAATTTTGTATTTTCTGTCCGTAAACAGGGATGCAATTCGACGAGAATCACAGAATCGATTCTCGCAGGGATTCTGGTAGCATCCATGTATGAGAATCAATTTTCCCCATTGAATCATGTATTAAGTGTTGTCATTTAAAGTAAATTTGATTCTCGCAAACTCTGACGAATTTGCATCCCTGGTAAACGGACAGAAATTACCACATAGTGGCCTATGGGACCATGGGAAAGAAGCATTTGCTCATAACACAAAACCGCAAAGTCGGGACACACTAAAAATTTGTGAATAAGCTTTTCTCATGGATATCTAGTGAACAATGAATAAAACAGAAGGTGCTGGAATCACGAAATACACCTTTAACAACTCTGCACACAATGCTTCTGCATAATTTTATCACACCCAAGCAGGTAAAGCTGCTTTGCAAAAATATGCAGATATTTTCCTCTCTCCACATACCCTAATCCCACTCCACCACCACTTTTTTTTTAAGCATGAAGGCCTCTGGAAGTTGTCCTCCATTTCCTTTGAGTCAATAGCAAAATACCACTCCATCTTGGCAGCTAATATTATAGCCAACTACAAAATGGCAGAAATTCAAGCTTCAGAAGGCTGCACTTGTGCAACACAAAGCACCTTTAATCTTCATCGCATAGTGGTCTCTGGTTGCACATTACGTATCACAGTATCTCCAATATCTATGATTGGAAGTCCACTACAGAGTTCAAGCTCACCCTGTCCCTTAATAAGATTTGCGTTCACTTGAGATGCTAATCTAGACAAATTATTTCAGTGGACCCCAGCACTTAAGTAAAATGTCAGGCTGCCCGGTCTCGTAACCCGACGAGAGGTGAAGTGCCTTTCGGCAAACAGGGTTGCCAGCAAGACATGCTAACACTTCCTCAGAGCCAAATCAATAGAAATGGAAGGAAAAAAATAAAGGAAATAGCTGGGTATTTAGTTTTGTGAAACAGTTCCATCCTTCCAGGTATGGAGTGGAAATGTCATCCCTTGAAGGGTTTTGACAGAGGATGTCAAACTTTTATTAACAGGTTGTCGCAACATTCATGCCAAGAGAATAACACAAAGCACCTTGGCAGCTCCCAATCTACCCTTTAATTTACGAAATACGAATCTTTTCCGAGCAATCCTACAGGGGCCTATTGTGTGAACTCATCCACCGTTGCACTGCTATCTTTTACTGTATAGACATTAAGGCAGGAACTACCTCATATGCAGCGTATGACTCTTTCATGACTGCACATGTAGATGGCAGATTTGTGAATGTACTTTCTACTTGACAAATTCTATTAAGCAATTTACACAAAAAATGCTATCTACTGAAGACATTTCCCTCAAAAGTAGTTCTGGTTGAATATCTTTAAATTAAAAATACCAAAGAAATAAATTGTTATTTTCAGTAAGACATCTACAATTAGCAATATGGTAAAAGGTATCTGGCATTCCACAGACCTGTTTAAATTAAAAGTAGACCAATAATATTTATAATACATCTATACAAAGTAAACCACCAATGATCCGTGTTTTGCCTTGACACCTACAAGGATTTTTTGTTCACGATCTAAACAGTTTTGGCAGTATGAATCGCAAACGCAATAATATTTATAATACAAGCTATACAAAGTAACCACCAATGATCCTGTTTTGCCTTGACCCTACAAGATTTTTTGTTCTACGATAAACCAGTTTGGCATATGAATCGCAATTCACGTTTAAGTACATAAGTTTTTGTATTAATAGATACTTTCACAATACTGCCACAGATTTCAGTTCATCTCAACTTGTTCCACGACCTATTTTACCAAAAAAATTAGCCAATTTTAAATTCTAAGCAAGAACCTTCTAGTAAGAAGTGTAATAGATTTCCAGTAATTTACAACACATGGGGGAAGGAGGATCATCCCTCAGTTTGTCATTGAACCCTTCCCCAGGAAAAATACATAAATTGTAGCATTTTTTAATATTTCCTCCTCCATTGGCCCCCTCCCCCAAACTAAGTTCTCTAACACAGCAAAAATGTTGGTAATGATGGCTTGTTGACAGGTATTTTAATACTGTTGAGAAAGAATCCACCCCACTCTGCTTCACTGTATAGCCAGAGTTTCCAATTTGTGTGTTGTGACCCCCTTTCAGGGTTGCGTGTCCTAAGAATTAGGTCACAAAGTTAACTTTTTGATGTATAAAAAGCGGGCCAGAAAGTTAATTGGAATTACTTGGAAAAGCAAACATTAAATAAAGCTGGGACTACATCTTACATTGTCGTATATCAATTAAACCCACTGCATACTACCCCTCCCATCTAATCAGCAGCTAAAGCACATTTTGATTGGTGCCTGGAAGGTAATATCATTACGAGCAAATCAGATAACTAGTAGCATGGTATGAAAAAGTTTGGAATTTGGGGGGGGGGAAGGCTCCTCAAAGGAAATTTTGGTATTTGGCAGGAAATTTCGGAATTTGGAAGTAAATGTGGTTTTTTTGTACACAAAAACACATACTTTGAATTTGACAGCCGCTTACCTGGGAAATAACATTTGTCATGACCAACGATAGAGAATGGTGGTATGGTTTTACACACTATTTTGATTGGTAACTCAGTGGCTATTTGATGTTTGGTCACATAATGAGCAAACTCAGCCAGCATCCTATCATCCAGTAGGTGGCAAGGCCCAGGAGGTTTAGCAACCTGACTGTTCAGCATTAACATTCGATCAATGTTTTGGGGGGTTTTCCAAAGGGTTTTTTAGAAATGGCGTTTTGAGCAAACAAATGTTTGGGAACTCCTGGTGACGATAGCCACATATTATTTCATGACCCTGGGATGATTTTCAAAATTCCATTCCATTGTTGTACGATAATTATGACTCAAATTGTAAGGAATCATCAGCCAACGGTTCAACAGCAATTTTTGTTCATTTTTCTTCGAGAGTCAGAGAATCAGCCCTCAATAACAACCCCTCCCCAACTTCTGTGCAATTCACACAAGCCTATCAATTACACGTTGCAATCAAGGCACCAAAACTTGATAGGTCAACCGTTAGACTGATCACTTTGATCGATGGTCAGGCCTCATGTTGCAGGCTTTAATAACAACAGATGTTGCCTAATTAAATGCCTTTCATCTAATGTCTATCATAGAATTGGTGATTGAAAGAAATTATCCAAATGTTCCACTGGTGTCATGAACCTAGTATTAGAGCTGCACAAGCTATATTTAAAGATGGCATTACACAAGGCTTTTAGAAGTAAGGTGTACTTTCAGTAACCATCTTTCTGGTGAAAGTCCACTGCCTTCCCACTCAGAGAAAATGGACTTCTAAAAACTAGTGGGCCATTTGCAGACAAGTCCCGAAGAGAAGTAACAACTACAACCAAATGGGCTAGAGCTGCTCTTGAAAATGTGTAAAGTTGGAAGATCTCACGCTGCCATTTCAATGCCCTATCCATCAACGATACCACTCTACAACATGTCAGAATACACTATCACGTTGTGCACTTACGATCATACTGAATATAATTTAGAAGTAAAGCCACATAAAAACAGTGGCCACATACTAAGGTGAGCAGTATTGTATCAAAATAGCCTCACTTAATAATAGATCTTCAGTATACAGAGTTCCTCTACTTATAAACACAGCAATGCCGATATTTTGGAACTGACTATAGTAATATGGGGATCTATTCACACACATTTTGTACAGGTTTAGTCTCTCTGAGAATGACAAAGCAATTGTAAATTAATTTTGTTGCATTAGTTTAAGTAATAGCCCCAATTGAATCACTCAAAATACGCGGTTTTCAATTGGCAATCTGCTTTGGCCTACATTCGCAAATACCGTAAACGTTCGCCATTAACACAAAATGATCAAATACAACAGTATTCTACGATGAAAAAAAGGCCTGCCTCTCTATACAATGTTTGCTATGCTCATTGAGACATTTAAGACTTCTCTATTTGTAGAATACACTCTCCTAAATGCAACATTTGGGTTTGTGTTTTTTTTGGCTACCAAAATACAAGGTTCATTCGCTATAGATAAGGGTCAAAGTGAGACACCGAAAATCATGTTTCTATTCCCTGTGATTCATCATGAAAAGTTACTTTTGGTCTATATCAAGCAATTTGGAAATGATTCGGCTTCTTTCACTTCCTGTTCCTCTTCCTATCATTTTTTTCACTGCAACTTGCATTAACACTTTCCTGTCGATAATTTTACTCAATTCATTTACGGAAGTTTCTTTTTAGTCTTCAATGTTTTGTTGAAATCATTAACCCCAATGCAAGCAAAGGCTCATAAAATTGTTTATTTGGGGATTGGCAAACGTTTTCGGGTCTTTATTCCATCTCCTTGAAGGCTACGCTCTTTCAAATCACATACAGTTTACAAGGTATCTTTTTATAATGCCAATCCAAAATAAAATCTTTTGGGCATAATATGGAAGGTATTATCATTACATAAAACCATCCAACATTAATGATGCATTTTGTAGAAAGACATTTTCAGTACAGATTTTAAACGAATACTTTTGACTTCACATCATAAATTCACAATAGCTTTGTGGAAGCAATCTTTTGTCTGTATAGAAGGCTAACGCAGGTTCAGCCCGGGTATGAATGCAGCACACCTTGTATATCCTCCATCAATCTTGTATCTCCCCAGGATGTACTCAGAGAGAAAAAACGACTGCTACTGTACTTTACATTCACAACTTTTCCAGTGGCTTGCTGGCGCTTTATTAAAATTGGATTGAGTATTTACAAAGAAATCCGGGATCGCAAATTTGATGCAATGTCGACCCGGTCGCACTGTCTATTTTCATCACTTAAATCACTTCAGGCCATTTTTCATATAGCCCCCTGCCTCTCCTCCCTCCTAAAACACTTAATAATTGTGTTATTAATATTTTTTTTTTTTTTTTTTCAAATGAGTAAATCTTGCAAAATATAGATTTTGGAAATCTGACAGGAAGAAAAGGCACCCCGAAGCAAGATATTAATTATGTAGGCCCAAACCGACACAGATTTGAAAACACGCCGTTGTTTTAAGGCATCCGCGATCAGAGGCGCCAACTTTGGTCGTTGTTTGCATTCACACCATGCATTACGGACAGATGTGGGAATTAATCACTGTCACCCAATGCTTGCTCCGCCAATATAATCTAATTTCCAGAGCAGAGTTATCATTCGTAATAAATGGTGATGAGATTATCGTGTTCGTTCTCGGCAAGCTAACATCTTGAGAAATGATTATAAAGGAAGGCAATATCAAACTTGGTTGGTGTTTGCTTGCACGGGTGGCAATTTAGGGATCACGGCGAATCATGCTAATGTTTGTGTGGGCTTATGTCGTCCAGTGATAATTTAACGCCTTGCTGTGGCCCAGCAGTGCCTGTTGGGATTTCACAACACTTTGGGAAAGCTACGTCATTAACCCCTACAAATTTTACTCTTTAATATTATGCCACTTTGTAATTTTTCACACAACTATAACTAATGAGAATACAGAAATGACAAACTTTCAAAGATGTTAAGAAGGTCAAATAGACCAAATTTATACCCTCAAATCAACATTAATAATCTACTCTACACATAGATCTGCCAAATTTTGCTATTTTGAATCAGAAGCACCACAACAGGAAGAGATCCAACACAGGTTTTATGAAGGGGGAGGGTGTTTTTGTAGAACCAATCAATTTGTGCTTGCATTGGGTTACTTGCTTCAAAATAACAATTACGAGCTGGGTGTCAATAGATATCAAAATTTGAGATACATTTCTCTC
This sequence comes from Ophioderma brevispina, assembly GCA_023653785.1. NCBI lineage: Eukaryota > Metazoa > Echinodermata > Ophiuroidea > Amphilepidida > Ophiodermatidae > Ophioderma > Ophioderma brevispina. The sequence continues at coordinate 76,071 of JAMKCH010015905.1, forward strand.
ACTAGCTAGAAATGATCATCTGCAATCGTAGAGCCATTATCACCTACAGTCCCCTGAAACCATTCCACGTCATCTAAACAACATCGTGAGAGACTAATATGTTGGAAGATGGTTCCTCATCATTGTAATTCTGTATTCTGCCAAATTTTATTCTTTGTATACTAATGACTAAAACTGTGAAATAGCACGTTTGGTTATTAGCAATATACACCATCACCAGCTAAAAATTTCCTGATCGCATTTGCAATTTACGTGCCCTCCATTTTCTGCTGTTGACTTCGCTGTACATAACTGCTTGGTAGCGATCATTTTATGGTCCTTGATTTTTCATGAATATCAAAATGATAAGCGAGCAATGCTCACACTAGACAGGCTTTTGTCTGCTCTATTGACAATAATTCAAGATTGTGGCTGCATATTGGTAACAATTATACTGCTCAATTTTGGAGGTCTGTTAGTAAACATGCACATATTATTAAGCCATAAAAGTTAAAGCAAAAAGCGGGAAATGGGTAAACTATTTTATAAATTCCACCTGCCAACACCAATAATAGCTGATTTTTACTTCATTACACCTGCATGTTTTATCTCTTATTTACTATTTACTGTTGTCCAAACTTGGGTTAATCCATTTTGGCCAGAGGGTTATTGAGCATTCATATCTTATGTCCTTCCTCTATCATTTATGTTTCTATTGTAATCCATTTGTATCTACACAGGTTCATGTTCTACCCTTGACCAGTATAGTATGAACCATCCCCTGGCACCCAATCCATGCATTATCATGATAGTAAAAAACTCTCTTCTGAAATGAATAATGAGCCTCGGGGCACAATAGCAAGGTTTTGATTGAACTTAATGGTCCTTAAATTATACCTTCTATTTCTTTCCAACCCTCTGGCAGTTCCAATGGCTCCAGCCCTCGGTCAAGGATACATTAACTATGAGGATAAAACAGCGATGCCAAATCTTTCATTCTATTGAATTTATAATTGATATCACTGTTTTTTTTAAACTTGGATTATGATCTTTATCTCAGGGGATGTACATTGCATTGGAGAGAAGGTAACCACTACTTCCAGATTTATACATAGGTCTGCACTTGTAAGGACCTTTTGGGTCATTTCATGGTCATATTCTTCTAAAGGGATTTACACAAAGGTTTTGATTTGCAATTCCCAAGATGATCTCTCTAAAAATGACATATGCTGATACAAGGAATCACAAGTTTTGGAAATATTCGCATTCATAATCCTTACACCTGTGCTACAAGAGCACCCGTTACATTTGGGAAGTGCTTCAATTGATCCTTGTGCTGAAGCCGTAACTGAACATACTTATAATGGTCACAGATCATTCTTAAAAAGTTAAAATATACAAACTAGCAATATGGATGCATTATTGGAGAGTGGGGAGGCAAACACAGCCTAATTTTCACTGCGCATATTAAGGGTGTATGCATAATGTAATACAAATGGGAAAGCTCCCCTCTGTTTTTACTTAACTTGTTCATATGACTTGCCTAAATCGGCATGCAAAATCTCCACTGAGATGTGAATCCAAGGTGAAATTGACCCAATCATCTCAGTATTGTTTTGCAAGGAGTCATCAAATATTCAACCAGTGTTAGACAAACCAGCAGATTTTTTTATTGGATTACTACAACCTCTATGGTGGAGGGAGCCAACGCAAGTGATCTCTCAAGTCCTCATTGTTGCTCCTACCATTCAGGGTTGACACTCCTTATACTATAGTTCACACCCCACCATCTTGTTCACCTGAATGGCCATCCCATGCATGACCAAGCCCATCATCAACCATGCGCTAACCAGATATTATTATGGATAAATGCAGCGACCCATGCACATAGCTCACACCAATCTGTTTGTCAATCCTTTCTGGAGCTTTTATGCCTTATTTGTTAGCAAATAGCCCTTTGGACTTCCCTTTTGTGTCTGACCTGTCTGCATGCTCCAACATGGCCTCTACTAATAGAAGGGCAATAATCCAGGAGTTTCCCAGATGTCCATAGAAAACATTACATGCTTGGGACGGGTAGGACCTTTAGCAAATGCCTATGCTGCAGCTTGTATGCACACCAACCGCCACTAAAAATAATCTTGTCCTTTTTTATTCATCGCCATCTGCTCTAAGCCTTTTATTTATAGCAGAACTACACAACAAGCTGGACCGTGCATCCAAACTTGAAAGCCCCTGATTAAAAGTCGCATTGGATGCCAGAGGGGCTGAGAGACAATGTCCAGAAGTAATGCGGTAATTGCACAATCACATCTCTGGAGGGCCAATTAAAAACTAAGTTAGTATCCTCCTCGGTGCTGTCTAGAAAATATGGATTGCTGTATAATTACGGGAAGCAAAGACCTTTTCAAGGGGTTGTTGCACAACTTGCATTTTCAATTTTTTTGATCAAACACCAGAAATCAGGGGAATTTTGGTTTATCTCTGGATCTGTACGGTACTTCATTGTCTTGAATCAATGAACGTAAAACTATTTTGCATGTCTTACTTTCGATTATGAGTACTTTTCTTGTCATGAATTTCACTGAAGTGACCTTTAATTTTTTCCAAAGCAGTGAAGTGATCCGCATCCTCGAAATTATTATTTTGATTCCTTAAACATCAGTACTTAATTGCTCATATTCATCATTCATTTTCCAGTCCAGTTCACTGCCTTCACCTGAAATTAGCAAATAAATTTGCATCAAAGCCGGCGAGTAAGCCAAAATTGGTATATTTTTCCATAATTTTGAAGAACAAAACAACAAGTATTAGCTTATATCCCTCTGATGCAAGTCTACCTCCCCAGTTGCTTTCAGGGTAAGGCTTCAAAGTTTCTATATGCTTCCCGTCAGCCGTATAACGTTAACAAGATTATGCACGTTATCATTTTCTGCTGTTATTATGACATGGCGAATTATGCATTCCTCGCATATCTCCCAAGGCGGCAACATTCAATCTACCTCCAAACATATACAGGCGATTTACATGTAAGAAAGGAATTCTAGGTTAACCGAAAACAGGAGGGGGAAAACAGCAGCATGGGTTAGATGACGATAGTTTTAGTCCTTGCTAACATTCATGTACCGATTGCCGAAGTGTAATTCAAAATTTTGGTCTTTATAATTTTTAAAACTTCATTAGCATGATATTACAATACACACACTCATAGAAATGTAAAGTATTACTTTATTTGGGGAAGTGAGAAATCAAACTACACTACAAATTTCATTTTATTGTACTTGGTACTTTCATTAATTTGCTTGTTTTTACATTTCACAAAATTTCAATTTTTCTTACAGTGTATATCATGTACATAAATAATGGCCTATGTACAAAATAAATATTTTTGCAAGTTCTTATAAATTCACAGTCTAGCTTCTTGATACAATGTGAAATTAATATCATACAGCACAAACCACTCATAGTGCACTGTCATAGAAGCGTGTCATTTCACTCTTCCCACTAGTTTTGTATGAGGTGCATTTGTACAACGCTTTTATGTGTTTATTTGTGAAAGGTGTAGACCTGATGTTCATTTTTAACAACTTCACACTCTGACTCAGTCCAATTACCCAGTATCAGCAGAATTGACAAGTACAGCACACCAGTATGCCTAAATTGAAGTTATAACTTTTCACCATTACATTGGGTAGCACCACCAAATTTATATTGGTTTTAAATTTCTTTTTAATTGTTCTTTTTCACGAAAATATGTTCAATCGTCTAGGCTTTAATTACAAATCCAAACCATAAACATTTAGCACGAGATTTCACAAGTACATGAGAAAAATCCTTTCTTCAGACACCAGAATTATGAGTAAAGAGAGTACTTCCCTTAAAATCTGGGGAATTTTGAGGGGCTGGGGATGGGCTATTAGTGATAAGGGCCATAGGACCTTTAATTAACTATCCTATGGGACAATTAGTACCAAATTTTGATTTAAAACGGCTGAAAACGATAACTCTAAAAATTTTTAATCAGAGGTTTTTGCCACTTTGGGTGGTGATTATGATTCCATACAAGAAGGGAAAACATCATAAGCAAAATTGGTATTCCATGATCAGGTTCACCTAACCTTTAAGTCACTATCGGATATTTTCTGCCTATATTTGGCCTACCTATCTGCTCACAATTGATTAAAAAAATGAAATAATTTCAATCAAAGTGGAAAATCTTTCACAAGATTATCACAAATAACATTGGATGTGATTGTGACAGCATCGACTGCTCGCGATTGACATAGCAAAGATTCTTTTATTTACTTGTTGTACGTTGCTGTTGTCTTTTTTGTTAATTTTTCGTCTTTGTTGTGGTAAAAAAATATTTTTTTTAAATTGATGTGAAAATAAGGGGTCGGTCGGCAGAATAAACTCAGAATATTTTTTATGTTTGTGCGAATTGCATGTTTGGAGTTCGGCAGGGTTTTGGGGTAGGTAGGGTTACGCCAAGGTGGGTGTTACGCCAAACAAACAAATTTTTTTATGCCGTTCTTAATAGGGTCACATGATTGGATTGCCTTGTTCCCAAACTGCTTCAAAACATTTATTTTTCATTATTTTTTTTTTACATTCTGCGTAAAGAAAATCAAATCAGGACCTTAACCCTTTAGTACACAATATTTACATCTGTCAATTTTAAATGTAGAGAGGTCAGAAACTTCTTGTTATTTATATGGTTTAAGTACAAAATATTTCAAAAGGCATAATACTATAAAGATGATTTGTCACGCAAAATCTAGCGTTGATTCCACAATCTCCCACTTTTATTTATAGTAGAAACCAAAAATTTGCACTGCTAATTCAGGTAGACTTTTTGTAAACTTGTTAAAATTCTATTCATAAAAAAATATGACTGATATATTTAATGCTTCCAGTAAACATTCATAAATCCACCTGTCAACCCAATCGATCAATCACCCAGCTCTCCTCAAAATTCTTTGGGCACTAAAAGCACTTAATTGTCAGAACGTGCCTGTTCAAGAGGATTTCAAAATTGTAATGGAACAATCGCAGTAATAGCAGAGAGAAAGAGGGAGAGGGAGAGAGAGAGAGGAGAGAGAGAGAAAAAAGGCTTTATTAGCAATTGGAAGTGAAATGTACTGGGTTGATAGTTCAAGGGCTAATGCACTGTAGCAGAAATAACAATACTCAGGTATAGCAGAAGCAGTACTTGTGGTAGTGAAGTACTATACTGACAGTATTGCTATGCTGCCAGGCAGAAATCCATTCAAGAAATTTTGGCGCACTGCTGCATGTCTGTCCAGTTGAAAAAAAAGGTGGTGGAATTGTGGCATTGTTGATAGACGTTTTACTTGGCAGCGTAATATGTTAATAATGCAGATAAGCGCATTACTAATGTAATACAAAGGGCCTTGTGCTGTAATATGATCTAGTACATGCAACTTTCAAGTGGGGGAGTTGTACAGGCACAACAACAAAGACAGATTTCTAGTTTTTTCATAAACATGAATTAAGTCAGATTCTGGCTGCCACTGCTTTATAATTCCAAGTTTTATTTATATTCAAAATGTTTTTGTAGGCCATCACTCCACGGTGAATATCGATAGTTTGATAACACTCACTGCCAATGTAAGAGTTTTTTGCTTTTTCAGAACACACAAATTACACAATTGAATTGCCAAAATAAATAAACTGAGGCGTTTGATTTATTAGTGTTAAAAATCAGGATCAACGTCCACCACACTAGCAGCAGAAGCTTGTCATTGTTGGTAACTGATACTGATAGTGATTTAAATCACATCCTGGCAAAAATTCTTTTGTTTTGGAGTTAATCTAAAAATATACTGAGGAAAGGACTTGCTTTGTAAATCCTTTGGATTAGCTCTTTGTCCAATCAACACCACACTTAATCCAGAGAAGGGCCATTGAGCAGAAGGACATCACACATTTTGCCTTCAACAATCTATTGATTTCAAAATGCCAGCTAGTTTGTTCAAATAGTCTCCTAACTAGCAATTGTGATGCCTCCTTTAACACAAATCACAGAGGGGAAAAGAGTAGTGTTATTTCATTGTGCTGTTCTGAAAAGGCAGTACTCTAACGCCCCCCAGGCCGTTTGTTAAAAGTACAGAAACAACACAAGCCAACGCAAAAAATTATGGATTGGGATAATAACGACACATGCAGTTCTTCAGCTGCCTCTTGCACTGATATGGCCATGTGAGATTTCAGCACTGGTGGAAGTATGTCATTGTTGGGAAATAATTATGCAAAAATAAAACCTGAAAGGGAACAAAATATCTTAACAGTTGATTGAGCCCATTGAGTAAAGGGTATGTGGGAATTTTAAAACGGTAAAGGGAGACAATGTTATGTATATTGATTTTAATTTATGACTAAATGCAACCTCTAATACTAATTTGAGTTTGGTACAAAAAATGTTTGAGTTTTATAGATCAATTTTTTTCTCACGTTCCTTTTTATTCACTAGTTTCAATATTTACGACTCAAAGCCAACTCTTAAGTCTGTTGAAGACCAATTTCTATATAATTGTACTTTTTCAATTTTATTTTGACATGTTTTGTTTCTAAGATCCAACAGATACTTGAAGGGGCACTGATCCAATAGTCCTACCCCTCCCAGGGAGAAAAAAAAATAATTCTATCATCTGAAACCATTACCATTGGTATTGCCTCTATTTCCTTATTTACAGGTGCTTGTTCCTATTTATGTATATGTGTTCTCTACTTGATATGAGAGCTGGCACTTGTACATACTCTCCACTCAAGTTTTTATTTTTGCGGTTTTGATGTAGAAGCAATAATGCATACTGCAAAGCCCTTTCAATACTGTGCTAATATTGCTTTTGTTTAACCTTACTTCCAGTGTTTTTTTGTTATTTCTTAGGAATGAAATGGACTTGAAGGCTAATTTCAGGTACGGAATGAGAAATTCATAAAAGATGGCATTTCATCTGATATCAGAATCGATACTACTTCCGTTTAAGTCAGGTGGGGGTCTCAAAGACGATCGGAACACACACCTTTAAGTATTTATGTGAATGCAGATATAAATGTCATCTTTACAAGATAAAATTATTTTTTTTATTATTTTCTGTTTGTAAATGGGCAGAACTTACAACACAGTGGCCTACATCCCGTAGTACTGTATTGGGAACTATATATCATATTGAAAATCTGCTGAACCATCAAAAAGAGGCTGCTAGGGTCACAAATTGGCCCTTTTTTTAGTATTCCCAAGCGTTGGCTGATAAGCCAAAGAAAAAAATGTTACATTGTATCTCAGTGCCCATTGCATTAGGGTTGTTGTCGCCAAGGCTTGTCGACAATAATTGTCGCGACCCCTGCAATTTATTCTTGCTGCGACAACCTGGACTGATTGTCGTTAAAAATCTAGTTATAAATTACCTTATATAAGCTCAAATCGCCGATATTTAGCGCTTCCTCACCAATTTTCTATATTTTTTTCAGCTATCTTTTAAGTCTTGCGTCGGCCGTCGCCATCTTTTTTTGCAAACAAACCCCAGTTACCACTGCGCATGTGTGCTAAGGAGGGGGAAAGCCTGTATGCCGTAGCCGAACTCACTCGAACCTGGCCGAGCAATCGTGAAATATCGCTACCCCTTTGTAAATCCCTTTTACTTATGACGTAAGTCGCACGTCTCTCCCGCCTGACTCGTGAGCCGAGCAGACTTTCGGCAATAATCGGAAGTCTGCATAATGTCAAAATGTGACGGAAGAAAAAAGTGGAATATCAACAACGGAACTTCCGTAGTTACAGGGTACGGCCGGCAGTACTTATTTTTCAGCTCAAATCTTACATATTTGTACGTTAACATGTAAGATTGCACCGTTAACTCATGTCAATCATTTTCAGACATATGGTTGGAATAAAAGCTTATTTTGCTGCGGTCATTCGATTTCATGTGCGAATTTTGTTCCATTCACTCACTACATAGGACCCTGCCTTACATTAGTACACGTTGCGTGAACTCGCGTCGTGTACAATGCCAAACATTAACATGGCGAACTCCTAGTGACGTAAAATCGTTTAGACTTTTTGGCGACACCTTGTCGACGTCGGATCTTGAAATTTGACTATTGTCGACAATAAAAATCCTACTCGACAACAACCCTAATGTGCATTGGTGTAAAAATCACACTTAACCACATTTCTTTTTAAGGGTTTTCAAGCGATTTTTTTTATCTGGTCAAGAAAAAAAATGGCCTTTAAAAAGGCATCTAAAAATGCAATTTAAAAAAATAATTTCTATGTAGCTTCTTCTAACAAAAAAAATATTTAGCAGCATTTAGGGTTTTGGTCTATTGGAAGCTGAGACATACTTTCTTTTTTGGAGAGGCCTAAACCAAAGTAATGTCATCAATGTATAGGAGTCATCCTATGAAAATCCAGCATGTGGCTTCAGCATGTGCTTAACCAGGTGCTAACATACTTGTAAATATTTCAAGGGGGATGACCCAATTTAAGTATATAAAGTTTTCATCTTGATAGAATGGCTTTCATCCCAAACCCCATCTGTCATGCGCCGATATTGCAACCCGTTCTGAAGTGAGAGCTAAAAACGTGATTTTGTAAGCCCCATAGAGTACTGTGTAAAATTAATATTGGTCGACCAAAATGGGGCACATTTTCGCTCATAACATCCAAAACAAACAAATCCCAGGATTTCACAGGGTAAATGAGAAAACTGTAGCTTTCGTCAGATACCAACATTTTGACCATTTCAGGGAAAATTGGGGGTTCTGGGGACAAGGCTATTAGCGATTGGACCATGGCCCTTTAACTGATTAAGATACTGAGCTTTATATTTCTTTTATTGTTCCAATTTTATTCAGAACACATTTTAAATGTTACTGCAAAGTTTATCTTTTTACCATGCTTTCTACTCCTGTTTAATGGAAAAGATTCTTATAGCTGCAATATAAGGAAATCACTCCTTCATAGTCCTGGCATTCTGCTATTTGCACGAAAGGATCAGTTTACCAAGCTGTTAAAATCAATGTCAATTTAAAGCGTCCGAGTGATAACGGAGCCTCGCCAACCGTATTACTTCCAAATCAAGAAAGAGTAAAGCCGTTGACAATTTGAACGGGTCTGGATTGCCCCTCCAATCAAAGAGATAATACACAGGGATATGTGTGTCGTGCCTGGTGAAAATACATCCTCATATTTAAATAAAACTACCCACAAAAAAAAATTGACATCTAGTAACACCCGTGACTAGATCCACCATGATTTGGAGGTAGAATTTCAATACGAGAACATGATTGACGTGCTATGCATACCTTTCACTCATAATTTACCTGTAGGGATGCTCCAGTTTTACCTCTGCATAAAACTACACAGGTTATATATCTAGGCCATTTAGACTGGATTTATAATTCTGGGTCTTTCACACTTTAAATTAATCAGAAATTTTGTCGTCAAGGCATGTCAGTAATTTGCTCGCTTCCAATGAAGCAAATGGTTACAAAATTTTGCACCAAAATGGCTGCGATTTCAATAGCTAGGTGACCAATTGTACGCTAAGGTAAAATCATTAATTTCTCGAGCTACTGCCAGTATCAACCCAGTCCCCAAACGTGCATAAAATTTGGGGCGTTGATTATATGGGGTCTATCAGGCAGAGAGTGACAACGCTTTCATGCAGTAAATAATGCCGCCTATCAAATAACCCACGGGAGAGCAAGAGCTCGCAAAGTCTTGATTGAACTCACGGCGGAACAAATCTATACGTTAGGCACATGTTCTGCTGTACAACTCTCCTGGTAATTCTATATTACAATAGAGTGGTGCAAGGAACCCAGGCGTTTTTGGCGAAATATTTGTGCGAGGCACTAGAAAATGCAATTTTTGCGCAAAATTACAAATCGTTCCCCTTTTTATTTCTGACTGCATGTAATCATTACCAAATCTTGCTACAATACAGTATATGTACATCTTGGCAAACCCAATCTCATAATTTCAAATTATTTCATCATTTTTTTATCCAGTAAAAATGATCCACCCAGTATGGAATTCTGGTATATTTGGCACAAACTCCTTTGGAAGAAAATAATTTATTTGTAAATTTCACTTGGGAGAAAGGGGGTTTTACTTTAAAATGAGATAATTATTCTTCTTACCTGAATTGTCAATTGTGAAACGGCCTAGTCCACTGCCATCCCTAATAGAGTATGTTAATTTTCCATCCATTCCCGGATCCGGATCAACGGCAATAACTTGCATCACTTCAGTTCCCACAGTTGCATTTTCTCTTATAGATCCATTGGCCACAAAGGAGGCAAACTCTGGTGCGTGCATGTTTTCGTCAACATCCACAACATTCACTATCACATGACATTCTGACGTATTTGATGGGGATCCTCCATCTTCCAATTGCAGTGAGATACTGTAGTATTGTGCTTCTTCATAATCCAGAGTCTCCTTGAGTCGGATAGTTCCCCATTCCGGGTCAATTTCAAATTTGTTACCATGTCCCTTTTGAAAACTATAGCGAATTGTTCCATTAGCTCCATAGTCAGGATCTAAAGCTTGAATTGTCATCATGGCTGAGCCAACTGGTAGGTCTTCCCGCATTTTCAATCGATAAGTGGGCAAAATGCAATAGGGAGCATTGTCATTCACGTCCAAAAGGTTCACAGTGACGGTAACCACACTAGACAGTGGATTGTCTGGAGACAGGTCTGTAGCTTGAACTCGTATGGTGTGTACAGCAGTAGTTTCACGATCCAGTGCACCAGCAGTGCTGAGTTCACCATTCTCTTCATTGATGGTAAAGAGAGGGGAATCGGACACTATACTGTAGCGTACTTCTCGATTTCGTCCCATGTCACGATCGGATGCATGGACAGCAAGAAATATGAATCCTTCCTCAGTATCCTCTGAGATTGTTGCCTCATAGTGATCCAGATCAAACCTCGGTGGATTGTCATTGACATCCCACAGCAGAACCGGTAGGGAATGCTTTTTGGTCTTGCGTGGCTGTCCTTCATCTGAAATCTTTACTGTCAATTCGTAAAATTCAACACTTTCTCGGTCAAGAGGTCTTGCCACTGTGATCAGGCCTGTATCACGATCAATTTTAAAGTTGAAATCAATGTTTCCATCAGATAGAGCATATACAATTTTGCCATTAAATCCATGATCATTATCTGTGGCCGAGATCTGTGCTACTGAGGTACCAACAGGAGTGTCCTCTTTTATAGGAGCAGCTGACGGGAAACTAGAAGCAAATTCAGGAGCATGTCTATTAGCGTTGTACAATTCTGGTGAACCACCTGGTAGAATATCTTGTGTTTTCAGGCTTTCTGATTTTTGACTGATCAGTTGAGTCATTTCTGCAAGAGCGGAAGTGTCACGACAGCGTACTTTTGATTCCTTACCATGTGCTCGCGGACTAGTGTTGCGATTATTAATTATGCTAATATTAGTAAACATGTAGCTTGCTGAATCTGGTCCATCACTAGCCATTATCTTCAGGTTGTAGACTTGTGGATCTTCATCTCCTATTGCCCTCTTTAGAGTAAGATTACCAGAGTTTGGATCTAAAAAGAAGAGGTCATTTGTATTTCCAGAAACAATGCTGAGTTGGCGGAAATCTTTATCAAAGTCAATAGCTGAGATGATTGCAATGTTCTGACCTGGAGCTAATGTCCGTGTGATGGTCCCCGTACAATCAGTTTTCTCAAATCTTGGTCTGTTGTCGTTAACACCAACAATGTTGATGGTTACGTCAACTTCAGATTCTCTTCTGAATGGGATGCCCCAGTCAGATGCCCTCACACGTAAGTGGTATTCGTGCCTCATGGTTTCGTAATCAAGAACCTCGCTAACGTTGATGTAGCCTGTTATATGATCTATGGTAAAAGGCACAGGATTCAGATTTGCAATGCTGTATGAGATGAAGCCATTTTCACCACTGTCGGCATCTAGCGCCCTCACCTGTAGTGCTGGTGAACCAACAGGCATGTTTTCCTTCATTTCAGAAATATACACCTCCTGCTCAAACACAGGAGTGTTGTCGTTTGTGTCAGACACCGTCACAAGCATATGTGCTACCATCAGTACAACTTGTCGGGTATTGCGAGCTTCAATGGTGATATTGTGGAATGCCTTTTCCTCCCTGTCAAGCTCTTTAGATACAGAGACAATTCCATTGCGATCACCAACGGTAAAGGGTGCCCTGATATCTGGAATTGCGTACAGGATAGTGTATCCAGTAGTTTCCACATCAGGTGCTACACTTAAAATGGCTGTGTTGATTTGAACTGCCTCTGAAAGGGTGATATTGAATGTTTGTTGGCGAAAAAAGGAAGCATGACTTGTTGGGCCAGACAGTCTCACCTCCACCACCTCAGTTGTGGTCTTGGGTGGATCACCTCGGTCAGACACCACTACAGTTATATTGTACTCGTTTGGTAGAGAGCGCCGGAATGGTTTTGTGACTTGAATTTGGTAGAGGCCCTCCTTACCACCTTCTACAATTCGAAAGTTACCGGCTGAATCTCCATCGACGATCTGTACATATTCAATTTCTCCGTTAGCACCTTCATCTTCATCAGAAACCATGAGTACTGCAAATATTTGCTCTGGATCGCTAGTGCGCAAGAGGAATGGTTGCTTCTCTATCCTAACAACTGGGGCATGGATGTTTACTTCCTTGACGCGTATCCTGAGCTGGCTCTCAAACGGCATGCTAGTATCGTACGACATCATTCCTCGGTCTTTTGCGATGACCATAATACGATGCTGTGCCTGCCTTTGATAGTCCAGCGGTCTTGTCAGTGTCACAACGCCACTGGTGGGGTGTATGGCAAAGGTGTTAGTAGGAGATTTGAAACTGTAATAAACCTCGCCATTGATCCCCACATCAGCATCCGTTGCTTTCATGGTGACAATGCTGCTACCGACAGGCAGATTTTCAGGAACTGTCTCTTCATACACTTGTTGGTCAAAAATGGGCCTCATGTCATTCAGATCTTGGACTTTGACAATGACATCAACTGAAGCTGTATAGGGCATCTGTCTTTTCAGTCTACCTTCTGCTGTAACCGTAAATCTATACTCATCCTTAAGTTCTCGGTTCAATCCTATACTAGCACAATTGTCCCTATTTTTGCACGGTTTGGTGCGGATGCTTAGAAATGAAAAATCTCCTACAACATCACTTTTTGCTTTGAATAACTTATCGCTGGGGTCGCCATCAGGGCTATGAATATCATATTGATTTTAATGTCAAGATCTGATAAAGGAATGCCCATCTTCTGTTCTGATGTAACATAAGTCCTAACAGGGGAGTTCTCTGGTATAGTGACATTATATAGGGTGCTAGTGAATTCGAATGGTGCTCTTGCAGCACAAACATTGTCCATGACTAGCCATAATAATGTTAGTAATATTAAAGTTAAACTAGGCATGGCTAATCCTCTCCTTCTCCTCCTCCTCCTCCATATTGTGTCTGTGAACATAACCATCTTTGCACTCTCTGTAGTCTACCAGAACTCTTCCAAGACAGGGAGTTGGTATTACTGTGAAATAAAAGAAAGAAGAATTATGGTTTTAAGAAATAAATCAAGTATGATTTAGGAGAATCAAGTACACATGATAGGTAATCGATTTTTACCCTACTCTGTTAGTTGCCAGGGATGGGGTTACTCACACTACATTTAGGCCGTGCTGTGCATCTGGTAGTTGTCAATCCACTATACCCTTTCTTTCTAAGGGTATATTTGGTAGAATTTTCTTAGGATTTTGCTTCAAATATATATGTACCAATTTTTCAGAATTTTCTGGGGCTTGCGTGTGAGCCCTAGGAAAGTTTGACTTTTTAACAATGTTTTGGGGAAAATGGACCCATGTCTAAGGATTACTGATGATTACTAATGATTTCTCATGAAAAAGTGACCCACTGGAGCGGATCATTTCCGTATACCTTTAACATGCGAGTACCCCCACCAGGAGTTACTGCTATACTATTTAAGTAAATACCAGAGATGCCAGTGAATGTTACCAAAAAATCTGAATTCAGATAAAAATCTGAAATCTGGCATCTCTGAAATACAAGTACCACTTCAAATTGTGATGATCTCTCACACCAGAAATCAAATCTCCTCTTGGTAATATCGCTTGATATACCAACTAATTATGTAACAAAAACTACCATCCATTCACTTGGAGATTGAACTGTGCAATGATAACATACCATTCTCTATTACATGTACTAAATGTACTGTATTTTGTGGTATTTACTAAGAATCATGAAATTTCCCTGTGGTATTTTGTGGCAATGTATGACATAAAAAGCATGAAAGTCCTACATTGTAAATATTGTCCAGAATTGCCCCTTACCTCTACATTCTTTTATTCAAAGTATTTCAGATTTTAACAGCACATCCAAATAAATAAAAAAGTTAATTATGAATTGTCTCTACTTTCTCTGTAGTCACATCACCTAACACTTTCACAGGGAAACCATTCTGACACCAAATTGGAGTGACAGTCCCCATAGAATAAATAGGAAGTAATCAATTACATCCAATAGTTTCCTTGATTGGATCTAAAGGTCTGAGCAGAAAGAAAACAAAGCTTGTACCCACTCTCCAAGTCTCCATATCTCAGTCTTTTGTTTTCACATCAGGAAAATTGACTTGACAGTGCTAATACTGGTATCACAATTTGCAACATCAGGATTGTTATTATTTTTGACTATCCAGTTTTAACATAATATCTGTCAATGAGGGTCATGCCTGGAAAAAGTAAAAACTTGGGGAACCACGTTCCCAGGAAATTTTGTTATTTGGAGGGAAAGTTTTGCAAAACAAAAATAAAATGCACAAGCCAAAATCAAACAAATGTCAACATAATTTCCAATATTTGAGGTCAACATGAGGCTCTGATAATATGTTCTAAACATGTCTTATATTTGATAAAATGTTGATTAATATGGTTAAGTTCTCATTCATGGCCATTACAGATGGAATTGAAATGTAAACCTCAAATGAATAATCAAAACAAAATGATTCCAAAACACTTCTTTTTATCCATTATCATATTTAAGGACTTCGTCTTCAAAATGCTTTTAAAACCTTTTGTGTGGATCTCTCAATACATACTCGACCATGGTATGACAATACTGAATGCTCGATGCCTCATACAGCAGTCGTCATAAATCAATACCCCATTCAAAGTCGAAAGTAAAATGTCTTTGTTATAAATTGGTTAAGAAAATGATTCACTTATTCAAACTTCGGTAGGAATATTGCAGTAATGGACAGAAGATGGTACACATAATATCCCCTGAAATACAGTTATTGATTATTGTTCTAAAGTGCATCTTTTAAATTGCAGGTGAGTGAAAGGACACTGCCAATTGATCTGCAGATTATCCTACTTCAAAGTGGGGATTAAAGGGACAAGTATTGTTAACCCTTTCAACACTGGTAGTATAAAGACAGCAGCTTTTGAGATGGCTTCCAAAATGACCAGTCATTTGGAAACACTATGAGCTGGAGTTGTCCCAACTTTCCCCCCCCATGGAACAGTTCCAGTAACTTCCATTCATCAGTGTTGTTTAGAAAATACACCCCCTGGTTTTTTGGTATGATATATGATGCCAAGAGCACACAGGTCAGTTCAAGTCAAAGCATGTACAAGTACAACCCAGAAAAACTGGTCCTTTGTACTTGATTAGGATGAACATTATTTAAACTTCATAGTGAAAGCCCCATCTCAAACTGCCGATCTAAAATAGGCTTCTTTGGTATCATTGAAGCACTGTTCTGTTCCAAATGTGGTTATGAAAAAATTGCATAAGGCCTTACCATTTGAAAAAATTTTTAAAAAAATTGAGACTTTTTATTTGTAAGCTCCTTGTCGCCTGCAGAATTGAAAGGGTTAAGATATGGGGGGTCTTGGCTCACCCTGGGTGGGAGCCTGATGTAGAATGGATGAATCATCCACCATTCATGAAAACAAAACATGTTTGAACCCGCTGCCGCTCACACTTTCAATGAATATTCACAAGGAAAGAGAGTACGGCTGAGACTGGAGATTGGAGAAGTTGAAATTGAACCTATTTTCTTTCAAAATGCTTCTGAATTTTCATTCCAAACTGATCCAAGGACTATGGTGAATGAGTAGACTGGGGGTCAAGTAGATTTCATGGACTGCAGACATGGATGGGAAAATTTGATGCACCTGGTGTGCCCTAAATTGCTGAAAGCTACCATTATTACCAGTGAATTGTCAATTTAGACCAATTATGGTATAATTCACTTACTGAGACAACCAAATTCAATTCTGCTCCCAATCTCCCATTAAAAATGTGGCTAGTCCTACTTTAATAATAAACCAATGAACTTAACTACCTTGGTTAGTTTTTGTAACTGATAACAGTATGTTTGTTACCAGACAATGGCCACCTCCTCCCACACTATACAGTATTGACCTTTTGAGTTATAACACAAATATCTCAAGTACAATGCCTTGGTGTGTTCATTTCAGCACACACGTCCCTGTGCATGTGCGCATGCACACACAAACATACATGCACAAATTGGGAAGTGGAAGTGAACTTTGAACAATTATTTAGAAAATTAACTATATTATTGCTACATGTAGCTGCAAATAAGTCTAAATATACATAGGATACAACAGAGGTTCTCAATTATTTTAGCTGAAGGGCCAGAGAATGTCAAACATGTTTTTAAAGTTCCCAATTTGAGGGCCAAATACACCTGAATTTCTTATGTTTCCCTTTATATTTTAGAGCAAGTCAAGGGCCAAAAATCAATGGTTGGCAGGCCGGATTTGGCCTGCGGGCCGTCTATTGAGAACCCCTGGGATACAATATTGAGTGATCAGCAAATTCAGTAACATTGACTAGTTTTCAACAATCACATGATTAAGAATTTGATGGCCGTAACATTTTCAGTACTTCCATTACCAACAGAAGGGGGGTCAAAAAAAGGTAAAAATTAGTAATATTCTTCCTAAAATCATTGATTCCCCTCCCCCTCCTTCTGCTTTCATTATAAAGAGGGGTGTGGTCAACCTTGTAATTAATATGTTATAGGTTTTCTTGACCTTTTGCTTAATCAAGGTTGCCATTGGTCCATTGGACAAGTTTTGTTTGGTTGCCAACCATGTAAATAATTTGATTGCAAAAGCGGACATTTACCAATGTTACAAAGTAATGTTACTCAGTCAAAATACTAGCCCACTCATGCATATGGGAATACGCCTATCATGCAGAGTTTGTGTTGTACAGTCTGATGCATGACAAGAAAAGGATTAGTGGGCTATTCCAACCACAAGTTCCAAGGAAATTTTGACATTTGGCAGGAAATTTGGGTCTTTAAAATAAAGAAATACATAGGAAATAGTGGGAAATTTTACCATTCGTAAGGGAAATTTTGCCATCTGGGTGGAAAATTGTCATAATGTTCCCTGGAAAAAATGCAATTTTTCCATCCGTGCTGACTATTATGTACACATCACCGGACCATGAACATGTATAATGAGTAAAAGTGATATCTAGGTGAAGCTTATCCCTTACCAAATGCACAGAACACGACACATTCGCAAGTATTGATCCAGCCACCTTGCTTGAGGTGGAGATGGCACTTGGATGGTTATTCACCCCAGGCCAGGAGCTCAATGCTCACAAGCCAACATTATTGCCAAACCTTTTTTGCAGCGTCGATTCTATGAATGTTTAAAGGTGCAACGAGAGATTTCACATATCAGGTGTCCCTAAAAAAATTGAAAGTACTGGTTTTTGCCAATATGTACAGCTTTCCATCAAAATAACCCCATCTGAAAGGATTAAGCTGAGAAATGTTTCTTTGGTACAAAAATTATGAAATTTTTAATTTTGTATAGGAGCAAATACAAAATTCTGCCTATATTTTATATTGAAATATAAGCAAATCAGAATCTCCTTTTTTCTCTTTTAAGACATTACTGTAGCCAAATACAAGGTAAGAAATCTATTGAGTGTCTAGTCTATGAAATACTATTATGATAGTACCTCTAAATCTCTCGTTGCGCCTTTAAACAGGACCCCATCTAACTTTGTCATTCCATCCCCCAAATTCCACATCAATAAATTTGGAAAAGAACCCATTCATTTAGTAATTAGTACATGTGTACTGTATGTTCATCATTTGCCAGTTGGGAACTTAGTGATTTTGTTTGCCAATGCGTGCACAACCTGTGGGGCAACTACATGCATGAAGATGGTAGGCCCATGATTCTTGGGATTATTGGCCCGAAATCATGCTCAAGGAGCAGGTATTTTTTCATATCGCTCTCATAGGGCGCTATTCATTATTAAGTTTAGTATTGAAGTCTGACAAAAAAAAAAAAAAAAAAAACAAAAAAGGAAACGACTTCCTGCCGGCTCGGATTTGCGTGGTGGTGTCTGTGGGCGCTGTCTTGTAATCTAAAGTCGTTGTTTCGAATCCCACTCCAGGAACAAAATTTAGTTTATGAGTATTGTATTTTAGAGGTGGAGAATTGGAATCATCATAAATACATCAGAGTTGTGGATTGAAGTAGAAGAAATATTGAATGCTGCCTTATGAGATAATAAGACTGGTCATGGTCCTGGAGCATGATTTCGGGCCAGAATCTCCGACGTGCTAGGCCCATAGCCAGTGGGGGTGGAGATCCAGTCATCCCCTAAGATTGGTCCATGTGACGCGAAGGGTGGCAAGGTCAAAATGCATGGCCGTAGTGCTGTCACTGGTATCATATTTTAAATTTAAAGTTCCTTCTACGGTCCACCACAGATGACAAACATAGCCTTGCATAATATTGTACTTTGACTGTACATTGGCCAGTTCTTAGAAAATGATAGATATCCAATCGAATTGAGCTCAAAAAAACATTTCATTACTCCTATGTTTTTCAGCAAATGGATTTCACACCTGGTATTTTCATTATTCTTCAATATGTCATTTCATCCAAACATTTTTCTTTGAATTTGATATCCAAAGACATGACAACAAATTAATGTTCTTGTACATTTTCAGCAACTGTTCCAACATAAAGCCCAGCATTTGTTCGTGAAGTCTTGTGAGATGCTGCTTTAGCTAGAATTAATTAAATTCTACAACAATCACATTTCTTATAGTAATTATTGCTTTCTCGTAACATAAACCGGTTACCCAGATCCATGGTAATGTGAAATTAAAAATAGGGGGAAAATTGTCAACCTGACTACTCCACTAGCCAACTGAATACGAAACTTGATCACCAATATGGGGAATAATTATCTACATAAAGATTATCATAGCCATATAGTGATCAAATTTCACTCCTAACATCTGGCTAGTACCCTGGTACTCTCTCATGTGACACTATTTGTGGAATGGTAGGAAAGTAATTTGGTTTCCCCAAGTTTGGAAATTAAGGATAACCAATCCCACACTTATATTTGGAAAATCATAACAAGAAGAGTTCATGTGACCTACCTGTAACAAAGCCTCCATCCCAATTAGCCAAATCACCCATGTTTTAACTTCTGGTTCACCATACAGATTTGTGATGCATTGTGGGTACTACTACACAGATCGTATCATGATGAAAACACAACATTCGCATTCATTGACAGCTATGTGAAAAAACTTAACAACTTTGTGTGTGAATTCCTTTGATTTTTCCTGTCATGAATTGTAATTGAGGCAAATTATTTTTTGGCAGTATCTATGCTGTACAAGTGTCAAGGAAAGAAGACCAAACAGCAAATTTCATTAGCAAGGCATTTTGGTGATAATGGCAGAGTTCAATGCATTTTAGAGAATTACAGCAGCCTTGTCATGTTTTCATGATCGTAGGATTCCGTGATCAGCAATGATATTACCCACAATGCATCACAATTCTCAAATGGTGAACCAGAAGTTATAACGCCGATTTGGCTTACTTGTACATAAACTCGCACTTTTAAGTTCTTTTTAAACAAGAAAATATTAGTATTTAGGAATTTTTAATGTGAAAAATGTTGTGGTTCTTAACATTCTTAGAGGATTATTTTGTGCTCTGCCTTGCCTGCAATTTACAACCAAAAAGCTAACATTTTTACATGTATGAACTGTTGGTCAAGTACATGTATGTACCTATTTTTTTTATGTGTAAACTTGATCTTCTTAGCAATAGCATAAGAAATTTGATATAAATTTATATTAATTTTTTTGTCCTTAACCAGAATACTGGTAAGTGTACATGTACAAGACTTCAACTTTGGTTTGGGACAGTAACGGTACCAATGTTTTTCAAATGAGAGTTCACTTGAAAAAGATAAACACTTGAAAAAGATAAACACTTGATAAGTTTCCTTTAGCTAAAAGGATTCCACAAGGAATTCAGTCAGAAAATGCAGTATTTTAGTAACATTTAAACGTCGAGTCTATGATCATTGTTTATCAGAACAAAAACAAAATTACAATTTTCATTTATGACCTGACTGTCATTTAACCCCCCCCCCCCTTGGTTCACAAGTTTTGGCAAGTCATGATCATGACCAAAATCAACATTTCATTTGATGTTATTTTTAATGATCAAATGTTACCAAAATATTTCACTGTTTTGACACTTTTAATGCATTTTTACGGTATTGCAGTTGCAGACAGTTCTATCTAGTAATATACAACTAGTGGAAATGACTGCCTTGTTAAACTTTGCATGACATAGTTACATTTATACCTTGGTATTTTAGCTATTTGTGTACTTAAAGCATGTCAGAAAAAATGGCAGCTCTGTCTAGACTCGGTGAGGGAATTCCCAACATTATAAATATCATTAATTAGCCCAAAAAATTTTAGAGACAAGTCCAAGATTTTATTACATATTTTATGTGGCATGGATGAATTAACTTCAACGGTATACATCTGCAATTGAAAACGGAATGTCAGGAGGCACATACACTACTTTGTTTAGCACGAAGTTTCCCCGGTTCATCACTGCACTACCAGCGCCATTCAAGCCCCCGGCTTGACAGGCGCTGTTTGTATACATGTGTGGCACTGTGTATGGTGATGACTGCAGTCAAAGCTACATATCACTTCTCATTCGTTTTCGTTCAAAAAACGCCAAAAGAATCAACATCACAACTCACCTCTTCTTTTACAATCATGTCCACTCTTGTTTTGTGTAATATTCCACACGATATTATTCCATTTTATTTAGAAAAAGCCGCATCTTTGGTCTCGATTTGTTGATGTATCTCTCTCCTGGTCCACAGATGAACGGCAATGGCAAAGCCAGCTGATTGGGTGAACCTGATAACCGCCGTGCTATCACTTCCGCAAAAGTTACATCAAGATAGTTACTCCGATGAAACTTCCTTTGAGCCAACTTAACGTTTGCATTTTTTTGTAATGTCTACAGTCGTGCATTTAGAATAATATGGCAATTAGTAGGGGGTATTTCCACATGAAAAATACGTGTCATCGATTTTCTACCCACATGCGAAAACAAAACTTTGTCACTTTGCCACCACAGGTGCACGCGGATGAATAATCAACGAGAGGTTTGCAACTCCTGGTATAGGGACATTATACGAGGAAGAGAAAAATGCCGGGAAGCTAAACCGGGAATATTCCATTCCAGCAGGAACCACCGTTGACATAAGTTCTGAAGTTTTTCTTTTTGCATTTTACTATTTTTCACAGCGATATTTTTAAATATAACAATTTTATTATAAATCATTGATCTTGAACCGATGAGAATGCATTTAATAACGTTTTAAGATCGTTTGCAACAGATAATGATGTAAGCGAAAAATAATATTTCACCAATGAAAATTCCATGGCCCGATGAAGTATTTGTAGTTTTCATCTTGATAGATTTGACTTCACCCCAAAACCCATCTGTAAAGTTTCGAGCAGATATTTATCCGTTTGATGGCGGAGAGCTAAAACGTTATTTTTGTAAGCCCTAGAGTACTGTGTAAAATTATCTTGGTCGCCCAAAATGGGGCAACATTTTTCGCTCATAAACCTCCAAACTAACATAATCCTTTGGCTCCTAAAATTTCACAAACAGGGTAAATGGAGCAAAATAGTAGCATTCTTCTGATATGCCCAAATGTTGACCACTTCCGGTAAATCTGGGGCTTCTGGGGAACGAGGCTATAACGATCGGGCCATGGCCCTTTATAATTAACGACTGCGTGGAAGTGAGACGAAAACAAAACAATTAAATCGCTCACACGATGACTTAAAAAACAAAAGCAGGATAAGTAGCAAATTATCTAGGAGGTAGAAACAAATTCGCCGACCCATCTCGAAACTCTTATTAACGCTAATGGGCTTTTTAAAAAATCATATTTAGCTCCTCAAATAAAACGAACTGAAATATCGGAGCGAACTTTACAGATGATTTTTTGGGTCAAGGTAACCCAATCAAGATGAAACTTTATATGAAATCGGTAACGACATCTAATCCCCTTTGACTTTGATAAGGATGATTTGGTTTAAATACCACGGGTTTGGTCATTATTTTGAACCCCTTTATGTCCTTTTACAACTTTAGGAGAGGCAAACAAGGAGTTTTGACATGGACAAGCATCGCCTTTGTTATGTTGAGGATCGAGATATGACCTTAGCTGACACAACTGAAATCGAAATTAATTCGGAATCCGAAAGGGTTAATTTGAACATTAAGCGATGGTGCTCTTCAACTTTTTTCTGATTACCCCGTTGGTTCGTAGTAGGCCTAACCACCCCGGCTGACCAACGTTTTGAATGCGCGCGTGCTGTGTGCATAGGCGTGCCCAGGAATTTTTTTAGGGGGCTGGCCTAAATATGTTTTCGAAACCATGAAAGCGAAGCGAGCGGAGCGACTAACGTGTGGTGTCCAGGGGTGTCCCTCTTAGGGCCCCTGGGTGGGTTCCAGGGGGCAGAGCCCCGAAGCTCCTGAGGTTTAGGGTTTTCAAGATCTGAAAACGCCTTTCCTTGCGTAATTCTTCCCACACGCCTTTTTGATCCACATTTGCATGAAAAAATAAAATAATGTACCATGTTCTCTTCTCTTCTTCTTCTTTTCATTTTTTTTTCCCCCCCCCCCTTTTTTTTTTTTCTCTTTCTCTTTTTCCTCTTTTGTCTTTCTTCCTTCCTCTTTTTTCTTGAGAACTTTGAGGGGGGGGGGCTTTACCCCAAAGCCCCCCCCCCCCCCCGAGGTCCAGTGGTGTGTATGTTGTTTTTCACACGCCCCCTTTCGCTCTTTCTTTCCTTCCCAATTTGTGTGTTTTATTTTTGGCTAGTGTGTGTCTGTTGTTGTTTGTGTGTGCGCGCGAGAGAGAGTGTGAGTGTGAGGTTTTGGCTCTTGTTGTTGTTGTTGTTTTTAAAGTAATTATGCCTATATTTCTTACTGACAGGTGTCTGGTTAGGCGAAAAAAAATTTCAACATTGTTTACAGTCATCCGTGTGAAAAAAAAAATTTACTCGCGTCAAATTCACCTTTATAGGCTAGCTAAGATCGCAATTTGTGCCTAAAAACACCTAAAACCTTTTTTACCCATTCTATTTGACAACACCCAATATTCCTCTGGTGTGGAATTTTTGAACACGTGGGCACTCCGGTATGGAGCCAGATCGTTTAAAAAAATTTTTACTGTGTCTGTTATAGAAGAGGGTTTATTTGAGACAAAATTAAATTCATCTTTAACCTTGAAAAAATATTTTCAGAAGAATATGATTTATAAGCCTTATCTATTGTGCGGCTCTGAGACATTTGTTCCAGATGGCCAGCGTGAAAAAATGGCATTATTTACAGACCTGTCGACATGTCCTATGCCTGCTGAAATTTGTACGTATATACGCCATCACTCGTCATGGCAAGCACCAACGACCTGGGTTTTTTTATGCACAATGACCGGTGAACAGCATCCTCGGCTGCGGGCCAGCTAGATAGATATATCTGAGATGAGACAGTATCCAATGGGACTGGTGAACCAGTGCTTACGCTTCTCATTGAAGTAACAATTCTTAAACAGCTGTGAAAATGTAAGCAATTTCATTGGCTGATGCCCGAGTTCAATTCGTTTAATTGAACCCAGGTAGTACGCGCTGCGTATTGAAGTTATTTTTAGGTTGAAGCGCACGCGTCATACCGCGTTTTGCTACTTTCGCGCGCGCCTGCCAACGTTGCGTCTCGTTGCGTATGATTAAAGATGACCAAATGATAATTGCTGTTTAAGAATGAGAATAAAGGTATGATTTTGGGAACCGGTGTAGAAGTAACCATTGTCCGACGTACTCATAGTCCGGGAACAATGGTGAACAATAGGGCAATCGATTCAGTTGACTCTTTACGCAACATTAGTTTCATGCTTTATTCCGTTATCGTCTATGGAGCCCCGGACTATGGCTCCTACCGGACTATATCTGCTTTCACACCGGTACTCTCTTTACGACGAATTGAACCCAAGGCGATACCATTATTTTAAGTGGAAGAACGAGCCCAAAATACCTTTATTTTGGGAAATAAAGGTATTTCCCAAAATCATACCTTTATTCTCTAAATTTAATTTAACTGAAACTTTAGTTTTTATTTTACAGTCAACCTTTATTGAATTGGGCTCTCAGTGCAATAATTGATCTGTCCCAGACGTGCCACACTACTTACCCCCTCATCGACATGTCTACTCTTTAGTTGCACGTGTTGTGAACCAAGACTAGGGATAAAATGGCGGAAATTATTAAAGCGAAAGCTGAGATGCCTTGAATTAAGGTGCATTCGTGATCCACAGCCTCAGTTCGTGTCCCGCAAATTTACCTAAAATAA
Organism: Ophioderma brevispina; assembly: GCA_023653785.1. Lineage (NCBI taxonomy): Eukaryota > Metazoa > Echinodermata > Ophiuroidea > Amphilepidida > Ophiodermatidae > Ophioderma > Ophioderma brevispina. Next base: position 100,885 of record JAMKCH010015905.1, read on the forward strand.
ATTTGAGAATTTTAATATCATCTAATCCGTGGGCCCAAGATAGTTAATGTGTGCCTAATCTTCCGTGCAAATTCGATTACCTAGCTGAAATCGTAATTTTTGTATTTTCTGTCTGTCCGTAAACGGACAGATAACGGACAGAAATTACAACACAGGGGCCTATGGGGCAGCCGGATACAACTGATTCGCTCATAACATCAAAACGCAACATCAGAATCACCTGAATTTTTGGAAATAACCTTTTCTTGAGGATGAGTCATGTGCTTGGATCACGAATGCACCTTTAAACAGAAGAAAACGTGCAAAATCTTGGCTATAGCTTATGCTTTACCTAAAACAGCTTTATTCAATTGATGTAATTTGGCTATCTGAAGAATGCAACAAACGGGATAAATAGGAGTGTTCAATAAAAACGAGAGACAAACAACTATAAAAGAGTAACTCGAAACCGCGGTTTTAGATAGTCTGTCATTCCCTACGTAAATAAGCGATCGAATCATTGTTTTATGTGATGTGAATTTTTTCAGAATAAAAATTTTGGGACCGTTTTAAATTATTATTTTTATACCAATAAAAGCCTAAACTGATGATGCTGACTGTGATCCCAATTCTATTACAAATCGCTTATTTTGTGATAAATACGCTTTTGTTAGCATTTCCTCGTTCGCAGGTATAGTTTTCCTAGACAATACCACGTACGTGCAAAATTCAAATTTTTTGAAAATTTGGGGGCGCCTTTCCAAAAAATATGCCAATGGATTGCTTTATGGAAAAAAGGGGGCCATTGGGTGAGAAGAATCAAAACTGGGGGTCATTTACTGAGCCTCGCACATTTTGTGATAAGGGGGTCATTCAGGTGAGGGCCCAATGCTGAAGTTCCATCGGTGAACAAGATGGGCTTTTTGTGAGAGAAATCAGGGGTCACTCAGTGACACTTGATTAAAAATGGGAGGCATCAACGAGAGTAAAAAAGGGCGTCTTCAGTGACAGTTTAAAAAGGGGGTTCTTTCAGGGACAGGTTAAAAAAGGGGGTTTCCAGTGACAGTGACAATCTCTCATTGCGCCAGGGGGTAGGAACAATGCCAACCTAACAGCACAAGCAAATTCAAAAACGGTATCAAACTCCCGGGTGCTAGTCTGATTTTCAAAGACTTATGGTAGGAGGGCGCTCTGACGCATATCCGACGGTTCACACAGACTTGACTAATACTAGGCCTGGTCACGCATACTTAAACCTTAAATGCGCGTTTTGAAATTAACACTATTTTGCAGTGGGTTAATCCACTAACCCCGACGGATTTTGAAGTCAATTTTTTTTTCTTAATTTATTATATCATGATTTACTAAGATCTGTTGAACAAAGTTTAAGAAATGATTTTTTAATGTCCTGGGACCAGGAGACTGCCATAGTAAATGCACGTCAGTTCCCAAATTACCGTTTGGTGAAATCCCAATGCCAGAATCGGCAGATCGTGTCCTATACCACCCCCCCCCCCCCCCCCTTGATTAGCGCCCGCGATACACTCGTGGTGCTCTGTCAGCCCTGCACAAAAGCAAAATTTTGTACATGTATCGGTCGATAGATGGCGCTATGTCACTGGTTCGTGTGGTGCAGATGGCGGCAAAAATTCCTAATTTTAGAAGTCGCCACTGGTTTAACACCTAAAATCTTGACCAAGCGGGAAAAGAAGATGGGATGGAACGAGAAATATAATAATAATGAGAGAGTTGTGAAAGGGGAATGCTTAATAATGGAAAGTGTCTTTGTAAAAAAAATATTCGGGGAAGGGAATGGGAGAATATCTGGGAGGGGAAAACTTTCAGTTTAATATGAGGGAAAAGGGGTAAATGTCGAAAGGAGAGCGAGACGGGCTGTGAGGAAGAGAGAAAGAGCACATACATTTTAAATTAACGACTCCTCAAATGGTGTTCAAAATTTTTAACATCAAATGCCATTCGTTTAGAGAAGTCTGTTTTGGAACACTTTAAATTTAGGGTATTTTAAAGTTTAAATCCTAGCTTATGGGATTGTAGGTTAGGATCAATCTCATGTTAGGGTGTAACATTTATCTCGCTGTTGCATTAACATTAAATCACAGAAGTCAATATTAACGATTGAACGGGAAATAGTATATTTTTTATCAATCTATTGATTGGGGGGGTGTCTATAATCTTAAAATATTAATTTTAAATCCCGTCATTTAGAGCGAGTGTAATATTACCAGTAATTTTCTGATTATAGCACTATCCCGTCGAAAATCACTTGGGGGAAAATTAATGCTATTCCTGGCCTAAAAGTCATATAAGATTTTGAAACACTGGCACTCGTATTAGAAAATTTTAAAAACTTTACTATATTGTTTTTCTCTGCGCAATTAAACCGTGAAATATTTTACGGTTTCAGGAGCGTATTTTTTTGTGTTAACATGGGGGGATGGGGTTGATGAAATTTATAAAGGACACAGGGTTTGCTCAAAATTTTGCCATTAAAACCTAAAATAGCCAGATTATTTTTTTTTTTTTTTTTTTTTTTTTTTTTTTTTTTTTTTAAAGCGGCAATGGCACTGGCACATTTTCACAAAATATGAAATTCTTCATTTGTCTCAAATGATAGTCTAGGCCATTGGAAGAAAAGAGATATACGTTACACATAAAAATAACCTACCCCAAACAGATAGGGGACATGATATGAGGATAAAGACAATCAAGGTAATTGAGGCCAATTTAAGTTTTCCATAACCTTTAATCAAACAAATATGTATATTAAATGAATATATTTGACTCGTACTCCGTGATCTTAAACCACAAAGGTTATGGCCCGATCAAACAGTGTGCATCACATACGGCGTGCGTGTTCGTGTGTTGAACGCCATTTTCGTCGTCTGCTGAATTAACTCGCCCGGCGACGTTAAATTAAAATCGTTCTATTTATACCCATAAGGAATCTGATCTGGTCTTAATCATTTCGGGTGAGGATTTTTGTACTCAAAGCTTAAACCATGCACAAAATCGATTTTGAAAATTTTGAGTCGCACTATTTTTCAAATGTGGGCCCCCCGCCCCCCGGTGTCTCTTTAAATGTATTGTAATTGTAAATCTGGGCATTTTGAAAACTCTATGTTTATGTACAAACTAGCCAAATTGCCTTCATTTTAGAGCTGAAAACCGCATGGAAAATCCGATATGCCTACGTTTTTAGCGCAAATTTGGATTTCGCCTATTTTTTGTGGAAATTGCCAATTTTGCCGCATCGCGGACTTGATGACGTCATTTGGACCCCATACTAGGTATGTTGGTACTTAGTTTGGTATCAATGGAGAGGGGGAGGACCATAGCTATCCAATGGTATCAAAATCATAAGCATCGGGTGCTTTATAACGAATTCTCGGTGGTGGGGGTTAAACTAATAGTATAAGGAAAAAGAATGAAGTTAATTTGTCAAAAACATATGAACGGGCGTCAACATATTGGGGGCTTGATCGTATTGACCATCCCCTCATCAAAATATTGGGGGGGGGGTATCCCACCGGGATTTAAGCCCTATGCAGGTTTCAAATAATATTGATTTGGTCCGGGGTATCTATACGCTCGTGCCGAAAATGCGTGACTAGTCTTCAAACAGCGTTCATTCCAAATTCGAAAAAGTCCCAAAAAGAAGTTACTAAATTGCATTCACTCAATATTCTACCAAATTAGGTCCTAAAAGACGGTCATTTTGACTAATTAGTCAAAACGATGGATTGATTACAAGTACAATGTTTGATCTAGAGGTTTCGCAAAGTTTGGAGCCTCCGGTTTGGAGCATACCCTTGGAAACGACAAAATATTCTTTCAGGGTAAAATTCAGGATACACTGTAAATGCAGTGTTTAGAAAGTATGGACAAAACATGGTATAGTAAAAGGCTATGTTTAAACCTAAACCTGCTTTTTCATCATCCCAGCCATTTTATTGGTCCACTGTTGGACGAAAGCCCTAACATGTTCCATGCTGGATTCGGCTTACCTTACCCGAGTGGCCTAGTGCGGGTTGGAAGGGGACCTGGTAACCTAGCGTAATGTATGCAGGTAACCGACCCCGGTGGGAACGAATTTTCGATAAGGTCTACAACCCTTTTACGTGTTCAAGGCATTAACTCCCCTGATACACGGGAACAACAGCTTAAGACTATCCGAAACTGAGGCGCCGGACACCCATGCATACACCTGCCACATTTTTACGCATGGGTGGAGCGAGGAGAAATTCCATAATCACACTGCCCTGAGCAATCATGCAATGTCAGAACATATTTAAGTTATGACAAGAAACCCGACTTGCGGGGCTCGAACCAGGGCCGCTCGGTCAATTTTACTCATGCGCCGGTCGGCGCCTTAGACCGCTCGGCCACATCGCCCTCTAGCCATGTTAAATGTCTTATGTTTAAACTCTGAACATGTTTAGGATTTAAACATGCATAAAACAGGCTTTTTTGGGCATACTTCTAAACACTAAGATCGGAGTCAAGTTGCTGCATTTGCGTTCTGTTAAATTTGTTGGTTGAGAATTACCTTTTCCTACTTTCGGCTTTTGTGATATTCTGCCCTATTTCTACGTCCGTATGTTGTCCATTATGCTCATTCTGCTTTTCTGACTCATCCTGTCCAATCCTGATTATTTGCCTATGCTCCGATTCTGTCTATTTGTATATAACTCTACAATTCATGTAGGCCAAAAAATATGATGTGGTGCCTACCGGTAACTATACACTATAAAAGATCCACCGTATTTTTACGGTGAAATCGTAAAAAACAATTACGGTTAATTTAGGCCTACATGCAAATTTATGCCTAATTTTCCGGGCAATTTACGACGAAAGACAAAAAAAAACAAATAATAGCGGTCTTACGGTAAAAAACCGTAAAAAATAAAAAATTACCAGTAAACAGTCAAATGTTTACTATGTTTAAAATGCTGGCAAACTCAGTTGCCAGGTATTGTACTGTATTGTACCGCAATTTACAATATTTTACCGTAAAACGCTTATTGTAATGGTTGGTTTATCGGTTTTCACCGTACGTCAAAACAGTAAAACAAACAATTTGCATGAGTAAAATCAGGCACGGATACGGGGGGGGGGCGGAGGAGGGGGAGCGCCTCCCTGTATTCTGCAAATTTCTTTGCAAAATCTGCCCATTTTGAGCTATTTTGACCAGTTACAGCCTTCACGCCCCCCCCCCGTAATTTGTTCAAATCCTGGATCCGCCCCTTAAATAACCGTAATTATTCCACGGTTTCGCCGTAAAATTACGGTGGATCTTTTACAGCGTACATGTTTTATCAATTTCATTGCATTATTGAAAATTAATGATAAAATGATTTGCAAGGTTCATGTCAAAACTATGGATATAGAATTCACACGGCGAGGGGCACAGTATCTGCAGTCGTATTTGCACATGTGCCTAAAGGGAAAAATAGCTACTCGAACACAGCTCTTGTGCAAATAGTTTCGCCTGTGACCCTTTTTTTGCATAGGCTGTCCACCCAACACTGTAAACCATTTTTCCACAATGTGCATAAAGAAAAAAAAAAAAAAACCATGTTGTTTTTTTGAGTATACGACACAACATTCAATTGGTAATAGAACAACGCTCTTTTGTGCATAGTTCGTGTGTCCCCTTTTGTGGGGTGTGTGTGTGTGCGTGTGTTTTATTCCATGTCACCAAAAGGCGTAAAATTGTTGAATAGTCTGTCAACCCCCACATTGCCACCGTTTTAAAATCTTAACCCGCGTTTAACGAAGGCCTCATACCCAATTACACGCCACCTGTTCATTAGGTGAACACACCCAAAAATTCATTTTAAATGGGGGGGGGGGGGTTAATCAGAGGAATTCTATGATGAAAATGTCCAGAACTAGGTAACTTTTGAAACGTTCTCTCCAATAAATGACGACCTGCAGTTTCGATGCATTGCAAATATTGCGGATGTTGTTACAAAAACAGATGGCGCTACAGCAAATGGCTGACCACAGAAATCTTGATAGACGCAGAGGCGCTTAGAGGGCACTTGCCTGCGCGTTTTGAGCACGCAGTGAGGCATGAGAATTTCGCTTGTTATTTTCGAACCGTTTACAGAGCGCCACGCAGGGCGCTTAAGACAGCGCACATCGCTAAATTCATCATGCGCGTTTCAAGGGTTGTACGCGATGAATGGGGGGACCTATCCCATGAGGTGAAAAGAGCTAATAATTAACAAAGCGAGACAGGAGCAAATTGGGAAGAAATGAAACAGTAAAAAGAAAGGGGAAGCTATGGGCGAAGGAAAAAAAGAAGAGAATTGCATAACACTGTATCAAATAGGGACATCTTGGAAACCAGGTTGAGACAGACAGTGTATGTAGGCCAACAATCGTTATTTACGCCAGCGCCAGGGGGAATGAGGAGTTGAAGGCTATACACGGGGGAATACGAACAAAACAAAAACATAAGCGAGAGGGGGCATGAGAGTTTCAACAGGGAGAGGGAGGAACAATTGAACTTTTAATTGGATAGGCCTACATTTCATAAAATCAGGAGCTCAGGGGATGAGAAATTTTTGAACGGAAGGCGAAGGGAGAACGCGTTATTTTCGCCCATATAAACGTTAGAGTACAGGGGCATGTTTTACATTTAGTCTGGGACGGTTTGAAAAACCTCCCGAAAAACATTTATAAATCATCAGCATGTTATGCACGTTTTGCCTAAAAGAGTTTTTTAAATATATATGTTGTTAAAAGAGCCCAAAAATAAAAAAATAAAGAAAGAAAGGAAAAAAAGCGAGAGAGAAAACGAGGGAAAGAAAAGACAGAGAGAAAAGAAAAAGAAACATTGAAGGAAAGCGAGAAAAAAGAGAGAACCAAAAGAGAAAGAATTCAATTTCCCACAAATGAGTTGGACAGACAAGTCCAAAAGAAGGGACAAACAAGCCAAAGAAAACTAAAAACTTAATTTTATAACTTGCCTAGCAGCTGTCCTGATAAACCATTAGACAAGCATTCTTGGGGTTTTTCGTCGTGCATTGTCTAAATTAATTTTTTTAATTACGTACAGACGACATTTTGGTTTTATTAACATTTTTAAAAACACTTTTTCTTTTTTAAACTGTAAAATACCGTCACCAAAAATTGTATTGACAATTTAATATTACTTTTCAAATTCTCTGTATTACGCTCAAGAAATACACCCTTATACTTCCCGTGATACATGGGGTACGTCCCTCTTCGACTGTCCCACTGAAAAATTGCAGAAAACAGACGAGGCCACCAATCTCAAGTCGGTACTGTTTGTACCCCTCAATCAGAGACTCTCACTACGCCCTGCCCATGCAGTTTCAAATCATTTGTGTTATTTGTGTGCATTTGTGAGTTATCGTCATTGTGGGAAATTTGATCCCCCTAAATCTATACCATATATTTTTACCAAAATGGAACCAAAAACAACAAAACCAAAAGCCTTATACGATTTGGCCATCCTTTCCTTATTTCGATATGCATCACCATCATTGGTATTGCTAAATCCGAAAATAAAAAAAATCATCAACAAATCAGCTTTTTGAAAGTCTGACAGTACAGATGTCCTAACATACACTGCCAATCATGTAAGCCTAAAGCAACAAATCACAAAATCGGATATTCTAGGCATTTACTCTCCGTAGGAACACTTAATTACAACACATGATTGGAAATTCATATCTTTGAATACTGCTTTTTTTCCCTCTTTTTCTGTCAATTCTTCAGTTGGAAAAATTAACGTATGAAAATTCTACAAACATAATCCTTCGCTTTTACGTTATTCCTGTAACTTTTAATTGATTTTTAAACGCCTTCCTGTTTCTGAAAGAAATAAAAACTTCTGGACTAGAACCCACAGAAAAAGGATCAAATTTAGCATTTCCTCACCGTAAAAAATTACAGCGTAATTTAAAGTGAAATACTTTACAAAAACTTACAGTATTTGACGGTAATTGTGAGAATACAGCAAAATACTGTAAATTTATGTTGCAGTTTCCAGGGCCTATAATGACTCAATTTAAAAGGGGAGCCTTTATTCGAATTAGAATGAGCATCAAACCTTATTATACACATTATGAATTTTCAATTATACGATTAAGTACTAAAATGACGGAAAAAATACTGTAAATTTTACAGGAAATACTGGCCAGCAATTCTGCCAACAAAATCCCGTAAATTACAGGTTTTACAGTTTCGTTCAATTTACTGTATATTTTACAGTTTGATGTACTATTTTTACAACAAACTGTAAATTTTACAGTATATGCACCGTAAAAATTTGTTGATAGGCCTACAGATATAGCAAAGAGATCCCGGCCTGCCTATACCGGCCTGTACAAAATCTTTGTCACCAAAATACTCGCTATTGGGGGGATTCGTGTTTTACCGAGAACACCGAAAAGGAACGAGCGCAGTCCTGTGCGTATTACCGTGAAGCATCTTAGCTAACTCACTCAGTGGTTTGCGTAAGATTTTGCATGGCCAAAGTCGAAAGGTGCTCGCGGTGTTAAAATTCCGCCTTCCGATCACATTTTGTAATGGTTAGAGTGGCCGTGGTTGTGCAATGGGACATAAATAATTTCCCTCATTGTAATTGTAATCTTTTATATATTGTTGTGTTAGATGGGAATCATTAAAAAAAAGAACAATTATGGATGAAAAAAATGTTTTCTCCCCACATGTCACCAAAAACTCTGATTACATTTTTGGTTTTAAAATTGGATTGAATTTGAGCCCATATTTGGTTTTGTAATGAGTTGCAAAATAGTGGCGCGACGTAGTCTTGGGAAGTGTCACGGGCTGTTAAAAGCTTTTATGTGGATTTGAAATAATATTAGTACATTCGGCAAGTTCAACTAACTTCAATAAATATTGTTATCATGCCGGGCCTTATTATTTGAAAAGAAACTCATTCCTTGACGGTAGACCTACCCGTTTAAAATTACCGCTAAAATTCTTGTCCACATATTAATAAAAGGCTATAGAATACCGTCTTGTGCAAGTGTATTTCTTATGTAAAATTTTCAGGCCTATGTATTATGACTAAATTAAAACTGTCCGCTCTGTATTCATTTAAATACGTTCAAAATGCAAAGATACTCTTTTGAATGCTATACAGAGTTTGTAAAAAAATTTAGCAATTTTACCTATAATACAGTCATCCATTCTTTCAACAAATACGGTAATGCCAAATTTACAGGTTTGACCAGGTTTTGGTTGTAGATTTTACAACATAACGTAAATTTTACGGTTACACAATGTAAAACAAAAGGTCTGCATTGTGGGTCATTTGGTGGGTTTTTTGTTTTTAATTCTATCATGCCAAATCTTTAATAACTTACCGAATACATTTTAGTGTTTTTATGATGAAAATTTGTAGTGGCTTAAAATTCTTTTTTTAGCAATAGGGCCTACTGGCGCTTTTACCGTATTTTGTTGGCAAAATGGACGTCCTTAATACTGTAAAATTTACCATATTTTTTCAACAGTGCATTTTCGCTACCGGTCCCTTTTTATATACTTGAGTACTAAACTTGCCGAGTGTTTTTTGTGCTTTACAACTTTCTAGCGGATTGCTGACATAACTTCGTTTTGTCCTTTTTTTCTTCATATCACTTTCCCTATCCAAAGTAATTCGCTCTGGGCCCGACTCGAGAGCAGAAGACTCACTGATTAGTGAACTCTATATTCCTTTGATATTATCCATAAAACACCAATCGATGTTTTTGTCGACATGCAAAAATACAAAGGCGCCAGCATCATGAAACGGAGAAAAATAATGTTTAACGAATGTATGCGGTGCGCACCACAGACATCATTTGCAAGTTAACGCTGAAGACGCTGCCAACGCATACGCTAACGAAAGATTCCGACACGCGTAAAATGCATTTGCGAACATATACGAATACCCCCAATAGCGCGCCCATGCCGGACAAATCATGGCGGCCAGACCGGGATCTCCTTTTCTATATCTGTGATAGCCTCACAGTTAGGGTGTTCGGCAGTGCTTTTTTATTCTCCCACATTTACAATCTCTATAATAATTTCCACCAAATATATATGTTTTTATATGTTTTGAGTTAAATTAATTTTTACAGTATACGGTAATTTTACGGTAATTTGGTTGGCAGAATTGCTGCCAGGATTTTCCTGTAAAATTTACAGTAATTTTTTTTAAGTGGTTGTTTTGTATTGACTGGAAAAATCTAAATGCTGTAAACACATGCGTGAGCGTCCATCTGTAGCGTTTTAATCAGCGGTAACGGAGCAACAGCGTAACGCGAAAATTGCGCCAAGTGACACTACGCGTTCAGCTCGTGAATAATCATTGGAGGAAAATTTTCCTCCATCTAATACAGTGGGTATAGGAGGGCTTAGTGCGCAACAAAGTGCGTCATCGTGCTCGTTCGATTTGGCTACGGGCCGATCAGCGCTTCGCGCTTATAATATCTATGCAGCCAGGGAGGCCTAAGGGCTTGTTTCAGCTTCACTTACCCTATCCAAATTTAAGGTTGATTTTTGACGGTGCAATTAGATGATAGCCAATTTCGTATCACCGATGCCCCATATCTTCACTTATGTTGTAATTCTGTTTATATATTTGAAGGTGTTTTGGGTGGGTAAAGTTGTGTTGGTAATAACACTACTAGCATAAACCTAATTGGCTTTAACCTTAGGCTAAGAAGCTGGGGGGGGTGGGGGGTAGGAGGGGGCTTGGCACCCCCATAATTGTGGTGGGGGCTCAAATACCCTTGAGCCCCCCATAATCTAATACTTTTAACCCAAAACAATCAAATTCCAAGCCCCCCCCCCCGCCCTCTCCAAGTGGCAGTGCCAAACTGTTTCTTTTCTGGGAAAAGTTATTTTATTTTGGGGGTAAACGTCGTGCACATCCGGGGGGGGGGGGATACTTTTAAAGTTTTTGATTTTTTAACAAATTTTGGGGCCGAAAAATTGCTGATATTTCCCCCACAGATTCGCTAATTTTTGCCAAAAAAATTTTTCTTTTTTGGTTTTTTTGTGGTTGATTGGGGGGTTTTTTTTGGGGGGAATGTCCCCTCCCTTCCCTTTCGCCTGGCACCGCCACTGCCTCCCCCCCCCCCCCACCTTCTCCACTTGTGTTCCTCGCGATGGGCCCCCACACCCTATCTTAAAATCTTCCTAACCAATGCTTTACGAACAAACTCCTATTAGTAATGGAAAAATACGGAAATATACTGAGCAATTCTATTAATGCCTGAAAACCAGCCCTCCCTGACTGCTTTTTGCTATATCGCCCACCTGTTTGTAAACCAACCGGGGGGTAGAGACCAACTGCTCGATTGGGGCATTGGTGATTTCAAACGGTATTTGTGGAACGGCTACGAGCATTTACTACGGCGTCCTCTGCCTCAATGACATTCAAAATCTTCTCTTAAACCTTAGTTCAATAGACTTAGTAATATCATGAGAATTAGTACTAACCTCACTGCAAAATAACGGGTAATTTCGATTTAAATATTCGTGACAAACCTTACCCTTTTAGTCAGTCTTTGTGTAACCATTCGATATGGGTATGCGCCCTTCCTCCTACCGAAAAAGACTAGCCCTCGGGTTACGCCGAATGCAGGGGCCGGATGTTGATGCCGGTTTTTTGAATTCGCTGTTGATGTAAAGGTTAGCATGCCCAGTCCCCCAGCACTCCTGCAACTTTGGAATGCAGGACTAACAGTAGGCCTACAGTACTGCCATTATATGGAGAACTTTACCAAAATTTTCACTACTACACAAATGTTCATCAATAAAAATGTTGCTCTTATGAAAGCCCATTTTTTCAGGAATGATTGGGGTTTGTTCACCTAATGACGATGCGATTGGTCCTGTAACCGTAATGCCATAGTTTTCAATAGGAAGCTTTGGAAGTGGGAATATTATAGCCACCACAAAACATTATAAACGGCCATAGTGTGTGTAGTTTATGGATGATACTGTGCCCCAAAGAACAATCTCAGATCAATAATGTGTGTAGGTAATGGGGGACACCCATGTAACTCTATGGGGACATCAATGTGGTGGTTCACGGTTTGTTCTGAATGTCAATTGTGCCCTGGATAGTCACTGACATGGTAGCTTTATCGTGTATGTGGAATAAAACAGCCATATGTTCGAACAATAATTTGTTATAGTATACATATATTGTAATTAAAGGCCGACTTAGAGATTTCCCGATGAGGGCGCACTCATTTTTTCAAACAAATCGTGTTTTTTGCATAATGCACAATGTTTTTCCATATGCTATATAATCACTGTATGAAATAGCTAAGCTCAAATTAAAGTCCTTCATATAGAAAATCACAAGGCTCTGTTAAATATGCATAGGCCTACTGCATGAAAACGAAAAATCCGATTCGTCTATAACTTTGGAATTAAACATTTTAGGTGATTATCTTTAGTTCCAGATGACTATGTTTGATTACTACACACACACACACACAAATTATATTTCGAAATCTCTGAGTCAGCCTTTAAAAGTTTAATATTTAAATAGGCATATAGCCAAGTAAAGTAAAAATGTTTGATGTATACCCGCAAATGTCCTTCATTAGGCCTACAAAATACAAATTTAGGTAAAGAGAGACATAATCTTTTTTAAGCGTGTGCCCAGAGGTGTGTGTCATTGTTAATGTTTAATGTAGATTATGCAAATAAGCTTAGGGTCTCCTAGTCCTCCCTCCTTTTATAAAAGTTCACCCCTATTTAAAGGCCCTTTTTTGAAAATATCAACTTGGGCACCCAAAGACCACACATCAATACAAAGTGCCCCCCCGATGCCACCTTCTCTCCGTCCCCCTCCCCCGGGGGAGGGGCAAAACACTCAGAATGGAAGTGGACGGGGAATTATCGGATGGGACTTTCAAGCATGGGGCAATTCGCTGAAGAACTTTAAGGAAAAAGGGGGTCATTTTGTTAGGAGGATGCAAACTGGGGGTCAATCACTGAATCTCACATTTTGTGAAAAAAGGGGGTCACGGCAAAATCTAACCATTCAAACCCAGTTTTATATATTGTTATAACATGTAAAAAAAAAAAGAAAAAAAGAGAGGCTTTCCTTAAGAGCATGGAATAGAAAATAGTGGGGTCATCATTGACATTTGGATTTAAAATGGGAGGCATGAACTGAGAGAAAAAAATCTTTCAGTGACGTTTTAAAAAGGGGGTTCTTTCAGTAAGTTTACAGAGGTTTAAAAAGGGGTCAATATTCAGTGGCGTAACCACGGGGGGGGGGCAAGAAGATGGGGGCAAAGCCCCCCCGCCCCCCAACAGAACCCTTGCCCCCCCAGCCCCCCAAATGAACTGAACTTTGTTGTGTACAGTGTCCTATGGAGAAGGAACCAAAATTTCCACTCCTCAAAAAAAGCCTTGGTCACCCATTCACCCACCCCCCCCATTTGCAAGGTCTGGTTACGTCACTGTCAATATGGCCGCATGATCACCTTCACCTATTTTTTAGGGAGTGATTCTCCCTTTCTTTTTGGAAGATTTCAACCCAAAGACCCCTACTTTTCAGAATATTTTCTAAAAACAAAAAATCCACTCAAAGACCCCACATCAATACAAGTGGCAACCCCCTCAGTACCCCTCTCCCTTTCTTTTTGGAAGATTTTATCCAAAGACCCTACTTCTCGGAATATTTTCTACAAAATCCAACTCAAATACCCCCTCAATCAAACAAGTGCACCCCCCCCCCGCCCCCCGAGTACCAACACCCCCCCTCCCTATCTCGACACGTCGTCGCCCGGGCTACGACCACGACCACCAATAATTATATGGAGTGTCTCTCCCTTCTTTTTGGAAATTTTTCCACCCAAAGACCCCTCCTTTTCAGATATTTTTGTAAAATCTCCCCCCCCCCCTCCCCTCCAATATAACTCTAGCCCAGCGGCTTGGTTAGCCTTTCATCAAGGGTGGCATACGCTTTATTTTATTTCCTACAGTAAAACAAAAAGATTGGTGTCCAACACCCAGCTGCTTGGCGCGCCGCCGGCTCGACCAGCAAATGGCAACCTCACACGGTTTCATACACAATCTATTACAAAAAAAAATGGGGTTTTCGAAACAGGGCACATTGACAACCGTACATAGGCATGCAAGGTACCAACAAAAAACAGCAATATGACTGCTGTCATCACTCACTGTACACATCGTAAACACGTCCAACACGCGAGTAAACCCGGTTGAAGATTGTAGTGCGCTATTTAATTGCATACTATCAGTCGATGTTGGAAATTATACGACACCCTGAAAGCACACAAATGGATGAAAATACTCCTGGCTTGAACTGGAATATCTGGCTGTGACGCTGAATTCACTTCTAGAACCCAAATGTTGATGCCGATGAATAGTGATAGAGCGAAAAATGGTGGAGTAAGAGAAATTGTGACTCTTTTGCGTTAACTAGGTCCAGCGTACGATCTGCATTGACGTACTGCCTGTACAAGTGGATATAGGCCAGTTTCGCTGTTTTTGGCCCGCGTCGTGCATATTGCATGTGATGTAGGAAAATCACTTGTTTGTTTTTTCGCCGCAGTGTTTATGACTGTTGGCTAGCTGTTGAGTAACTGCAACTTTTACTATAACAAAAAGCTGGGCCCTATATCCTATATTAATATTAATTTAGAGTATAGTGAACTATTTATACCATCGGTTGACATGACAACATGACTAAGGCTTAGGGCAGTGGTTTAACCAATTGAGTTTCGAGTATCTATTTGGTTTGTAACTTTGCAAATATTTGATTATTGTATGTAAAATTATACTTTTCTAGAAAGAAAATTGGACGATGAACCAAATGATGGCACCATCATAGATTAATGTAAAACTGTCCGTATTTTGAGAAATACTAAAAAAACATGATTTTGGCCCAAATTTTCAGACAGCTAACAAAAACAATTTGAATTTTCATGCTTTCTTATGTTATTTTTTGACACAAGACAAATTTGTCTAGGGGGGGTCGGTTTTTCATTGTTTTAAAAATAGAGAGTCTTTTCGAAATATAAGAGACAAATGTCATAAAAGTGTGATTTACATTTCTTTCCAAATTGAAGTTAATATTGAGAATCTTCTTTAGTTAGAAATCGTAAAAGAAAAATTGAGAAAACGTTCCTAGCTGAAGACCGATTGCTATCGTAGGAAAGTTAACCTTACCTTGTACTTCTTTGGTATTTTGGAGTTATCTTGTCTGAAAATTTGCCACATTTTGCGAAAATTGAACATGAGAAAATCGTGTTTTAGTAAAAAAGTGACTTTTCACGCCATTTCAATCGTCTCTTCTCAAATAAACTTACCTGTAACTTCAAAATTGAGTATGTTGTGCAAGTGATAATGAAAATACATCTTTATGCCACTATTGAATAAAACCTCTTTTGTCTTCAACTCCAGAAATCAGAAGATGAATTTCATTATGGTCTAAATGAGCAGCTTTGTTACATTTTCAAATATTATTTTTCGTTTTTCCGAGATGACGTTCGCGCCAAAGTACATTAAACACACGAGCACGCTTTCAGTACGCAGCAAAAATACACGCGACGCGTATGCTGCGCCTTGCAGACTTGGGACGGCGGTAATGTGCTTATCTTCTCCGACGTTAAGAACATGTGGTTTTTTTTTTTTTTTTCTTTTGTGACTTAAATGGTCAAATAGCTGTGTGAATCGGCAAAAAAATACAATTCAGGATTGTCTGCATTGGATAATTAACCTTTGTTGGTAACGATTGAACACAGGTTTGACGTTTAAAAATGGTGCAAAAATCAGAAATTCGTGTTAAAAACAACAGCCACTAGGTTGAACCAAAGACCCTTAGCTGAGGTGAGAAGCCGGTCAGTAATTTTTTAGAAATAAACATACGGCGGTATCTCTTGCGTCAAGCTGCGTGAATGAAGTGAAGAAAGGGTATACATGCATGAATTACAACAGCCTAGGTCAAACATGGGATTGTGTGTGTGTGTGTGTGTATTTGACTGGTCAGAAGGAGGATGCCCACCCGTGGGGAAATCTCCCCCTACACCATGAAAAAATTAGTTAAATTTCTGCACATGCCAATTTACAGTTGAAAAAGGGCGGCGCCAGGCAAAAAGCATAGAGGGGCGAAACATCTCATGGAGGGGGGGGGGGGAAACAGTACCAAATGAACTCATTTTGGTTAGAAAAAAACCCTAATTTTTGCGCAGTGCGTAAAACCCCTGTTTTCCTAAATTTTAAAAATCTCAGGGGGGCCGCGCCCCCCCTGCCACCACCTGGCGCCGCCCCTGAGTGAAAACAACATAGGCCTTACTAATATATAATACTATAGCTAGGCCTACTAAAAAAATTTAATACATGCTTCCCCCCCCCCCTTGTTTAATTTTTTTATTTTGTTCCCCCTCCCCCCCCCCCAAAAAAAAAAGCTGGTATGCACTGTCAAAGTGTTAACCCTAAGCCCATCTGCTGTTTCCACATGTGCATTCCCATTGCCAGGTACACTCCGTGGTATGGTCCTCGGGTATAGTGTCCCATGTGTTGGTGACCTCATGAACCGTGGTGAACCTCATGTACTTTTGTCCCCATCAAACCGTGAAGGCAGAGGACACATGCATTCAGTGGATGCAGTATTTTGGTCCAAAGTTGACATGTAGATGAAAATAGCTAGAAAAAATATAGCATGAGCAAGAAACTACAATTACGATCTGGACATATTGCACCCATCCCATCCCCACACCAAAATAATGCAACATGGATGGCATCATGGGGAACAATCAAAGGATATAATGTCACAAGGGATATAAGCGTTTTAGTGTCAATAGACCTAACAGGAATTCCTCTTTAGCTCTCTTCACTGCGGTGCTGATCGACTTGAGCAAAGGGGGGGTCAGGGTTGGGTTGAGTCTTTGCGGAACGAGAAATAATGTCGCATGGTAGAACTTTGGTGAGTAATTAGATAGGTTACGGTTTGTGACGTTAGAGGTCGTAGACAACTTTGGTGCAGTTGTTGGATCAAAATGACTGCATTTATGTACTGTTTGTATCAGGAGAGCAGGCATTTAAGGTGCCCGGGACGCGGACAGCCTTGTAAGGACAGGGAGTAATGTCACAACGCCTTGATGAAAGGCTATTTCTGGATAGGGGTCCTTGTGCAACCTAGCTCTTCATGTAGCATTGATCGTCGTCCGTAACCTACGCTCCCTCAAAATTCCAAGAGCTTTGATGGTGTATGATCAGGAGCAGTCATTCTTGTCCAACCGGTGCTGGGGAATGGAGGAATGGTTTTTTCACGTGAAAAATGTTGTGTTCCCCTTTGACCATCAGCACAAATCTGCTCTACTTGCACCAACCACTAGCAATTCAGATGATATAAAATCTCAACTTTTTATGGAGTCCAGTAAGGTATTTGGTGACAAAAATGTTTTATATTAAACTTCTTGTATTCTTGGAAAAAATATACAATTGAGTGATTTTGTCCCAATTTTCCAACCAAAATTACCTAAAAAAAGCTATAAGTGCTATAACGCCTCTTGGTATTTAAAAAAATAAAAAAATGAAGCCCAACATAGCATAATTTCCTTGGGGTTTTTTGAGTTTTTGGCTCACTTCTGTTTTCACTTTAATTCTGAAACTCAAAGCCAAATTTTGGGCTCAAAATGGCTTGACATATCAGCATGAAACTTTACAGATGGTACTGGGGTCAAGTCCATAATTAAATTGAGCCGACCATCAAGCCACCCACCACCACCCAAAGTATCAAATCAACCAAAATGATTTTTGTAATTTTATCCACATATTCCTAAGATTGTATTGTCCATTTTGCTCACAAAAGTTTACAGTAAAATACTTTCATTTGATTTCAGCTTCGGATTTAAGGCATGAAACTTTTTCATTTAAAAAACTAATTCATTTTTGGTTGCCCAATTTACCATAGTTTCATTAATTTAACCAGCTTGATGGGGTTTATTTTAAGGCACATTTATATTTACTTAAACCGTTTTATTCTATGTGGGACAGAATACAATATAGTGGCATGCCCCGGTCTGTCACCTGCAATTTCAACCATTTTCAGTCATGCTGACAGCACAATAACCATTGAAGATTGGCGGTAGATTTTTTGTTCCATGGTTACCCACCTAAGGGTGTCAATCTGCACTGACCTCAAATTAAAGTACTCTTGAATATAATTATTTACATTACTGAGTATACATGTATTTAATATAAAAACAATTTTGCGAGAAAAAATTGCTTGAGATAAAATGGCAATCATTATTAATTCATGATGATAGGACCTGTTCTTGTGACTGAAAGAAGTTAAAAACATTCAACAAAAGCTTGGAATATTGCTGTTTCACGTCAAAGTAAATGAACTGTGCAGGGCCTTACACAGGATTTATTTTTGCCCGGGGGGGGGGGGGGTTGGGGGCCACTCAACCTTTTTTCAGGTAGGGATGTGCGTCCCCCGATTTACAACTTGGGGGCTTGGGACCGGATTTTGGTGTCGAAAGTAGTGGGGCTTGGAACTGAAATTTTTGAGAATTTTGCAGCTTGGGAGCTGAAATTGGCTAAATGCCGATTCTAGCCAAAATTTTCCATAAAGGGACCCTTAAGAACGAATTATGCTTAAAATGGGGGTCTTGGGAACGGCTGGAGAGACACGAAAAGGGTGTCTAGGGCCGCACATACCCATTACCCTTCTTCAATGTCAGTGCCCCCCCCCCCCGATTTTGGGTGGTTGCGGGTCTTCAAAGGAACGGAGACCTTTTTTTTTTTAAAAAGTGACCTTTTTTGGGTAAAATGGACCTTACCCCCTAACATGGTTCTTTTTTGGGGGGAACTTTTGACAATTTTCACCACCAAAAAGTGAATTAGCTTGTCAATATTATGGACCTTTTTTCAAATTCAAAAGTGGACCTTTTGCCCCTTTGTGGATTGGGGGGGGGGCATCTATCTATGATTAGATGGCACTATAGGCATACTTTCACATGGTCGGCCTTTTAAAAGTTTGAACCTCTGTGTAATCTTAAATTGGCCCTTTTTGAAAAAGTGACACCACAATTTGAATACTTACTAATACTAACTACCTACATTTGTAGGACCAGGTCTCAACATTTCCTGTGTGGGGGGGGGGTAAACGATGATGTTTGACCTGGGTCCGTGCTCCTTTTCTAAACAACCGCCATTGTAGATTATTCCGAAGATCTCAGAGTCCTTAAGACTTCTCCACATAGAGAAAAATATAGGGTTGTCCTGTCTGTCGGTCCAGATTTTTTAACCCTTGCGCTAATGACGCACGAGAATGTAGTCCCAATTTTTGTGTGTTTTGTAATCAGGGCTGACAGTTCTTATTGTATGGTGACAAAATTGGAAGTGGTAAGTGGAGAGCCCGAGTCAGACGTATAGATCGATCTCCCAAAAATCGGGGGTGTATTTTCCTTTGGAGCCGTTTTTTACACCAAATTCCATAAATTTTAGCTTGAAAGTCATAGGCCTTGTGGCATTTTCTATTGTGGATGGCGAAGGCATATCCATTGAGGCAAAGATTTCAGTGTGCAACTATATGCTCAAAGTAAAAGGCCTTCTTCTTGATCATCTGGAAATATGTCCTTTCAAGTTTAACCCTTTCACTAATTAAGCATGGGGGGGGGGGGGGGGGGAAAGTTTTACACCAGTTTTAGCACTTTAGGGCATTTGACCTTACGCAACAGGTCCATGTCCCTCACTCTACCTCTGGAAGCAAGGGTTTACATGCAGCGTTGATGCTCTCGTTTAAAAAAAAACAAAAAAACCGAAAATTTTTTTTTAAGGTTTTTCTTCAATGATATAGCAACATCTTTTATTATTTGTAGTTTGTTTTTGTTGTCTTGCCACCGTGACAAAATGACTAAAAGTGGCTTTAAAAGGTAATTTAGGGTCAAAGTGGGTAAAGTGGCTTACTTTGGGTTGAATTGCCAACATTGTTGAACATTGTTCAGATTTCAAAAGTACTGTTTTCAGTTCCACCAACTGTTACAATAATCTGTGGTAGGGAAGGGGTAAAAAGGTAAGTTGTGGGGTTGAAGGTCATGTAGGAGATCATGGGTCATCTGAGGTCAAAGCATGCAAAATGTACCATCAATATCAACCGAAACTATGAAATATGATGCTCAAGAACCGTGAGTGGAAATGAACACAGGGCTGCTAAAACAAACTACCCATCATCTCAGCCAAACATGCAGTAAATGTAATGTTAATCAGAGCTGTAAATAGTTGGTTCATGCAGGCCCTCCACTCACACTTCTACTATATAAAAGTATTCAATATTTACACCCGTAATTGTCACACCCAGGAAGTGCAAGGGTTTTGTGTGTATACTCATTATAATAGGGGGCTGTTTGATATTAGACGTGTAATCGGTGCGCATGGCTACCGAGCGCATAGCTGTATCCATGGCGCGTATGTTCAAGGGTATTATGTTTGATAGAGAATTACTTTGCAGGGGAATTCTGGAGTTTTGAGTTATGCACCGGTAATTTAACAGAAGCTGATTGATGTGAACTTCTAGTTTTCTTAATTTAGCATGATATTACTAAGATCTTTTGACAAGGTTTTAAGAGAATGATTTTTTAATGTCACTGGGACCGAGACTGCCATAGGTAATGTCTGTAGGCATTTCCAAACAAATTCCGTTTGGAAATCCCCAATGCCCAAATCGTGCAGATCGTGTCCTACCCTCCCTTACAGACCAACATTATATTCTCCACATCTTAATCGATTACGCTGTGACAACATAGATACAGAATGCTTGTTGTTTTGCCGTATTGTAGTTATCAACGGTAACAGAGATGAAAGTTTGGTGTCACGTGTCAGGTACAGTCACATTCAGTTATCCGATATCAGTGTGCTCTCGGGGGCGACCGATATCTATCAATCCGACAATGTTAAATCAAGGTCTGTACATATGACCCTCTGCCCAAATTGCTATTATTTTTTTCCAAAAGACAAACCGTATATTATTCTAAACAGGTACAAATTTACCTTTTTCCCTACAGATTCAAAAAAAAACCGACTTACGATGACGATAATCGTTGTTTTTTGTTCCAATGTAGTGAATGTACGTCATTTTTAACCTGAATGGGCCCCCGAAGCAAAATAAACCACATCAATGCCGTTACGTCAGCAAATTTTTTTTTTTCCAAAAATTGCTGTTATTCCCATACATACAATTCCTTTTAAGATTTCAATCTGTATATTGTTCTTTACTAATTAATATCAATTGTCCCCGCATGACTGTGAAAAAGATGGGTCCAAAGTCCTACAAACGGAAAAACATAGTCCAGCCGGCATAAATACCCTTACCGTGGACTGAATTAGCAGACGGATCCCCTGTTAGTTTTAGCAGGCTTACAGCCACTTGCGCGCGGCTGCGGGGGTATGCGTCAGTTTAAATATCAAACGCTAAAACACACCAAAAAAATTCCAGCGACATGCAATTTGAGTATACCAACAACAGAAAAAACTTCTCCCTTTTCTGGGCGATCATGTCCCTCTCTGTCGCTCTAATTCGCTTTGGGTTTTGACCCTTCTTTTCAAATATCAGTGTTGCAGAACATATTGGATCTTGTTATATCCTCTAAAATTCTACATGTGTAATAGGTCTTATGATGATATGCAAATTATATACTTTATTAAGAAGGCCTAGCGAAAACCTGAAACGTACATTTACAAAAATATCAATCCTTGAACGAAAAAGCTGAATTTTTAATATGGAGTTGCTATATAAAAAAGGAGGCTTGACGCCATCGTCTACGTCTGAGATAGCCAGACTGCACACGAAATACATCAAGAATATAAATTAATCAACTTTTATAATCATTCAATTTGTAACATTTTGAGGAAAAATAGGTACACATGTTTCGGCACTTAACAAGCTTTTTTTTCAGTTTGGATGTAACTGCTACACTACCTTTAAAAAAGCTTTCAATTTCAAAATTTCCTGGTGTTACATTTTGTACCTGGGTAAAAACCCCGCATGAGGACTATAGTAAGCAATGCCCATGTTGGGAGTAGTGAAGAATAGGGAAGAGGGAAAAGAGAGAAAGTCGGAAACCTGGTTGGTCTCGAACCAGGGGCCCTTTGGGCCCCGCCCCACTCCCATGACTCGGGGATAATCATGCTACGGTGGTGTTGCTGCCTTGCCACGATTTGTGCCCTCATGTGTCCCTTTCATTTGATGGCATCATTGCTGCATATCCGGCTTAGTGCATTTTTTCTCACTCATTGCATTGGGTTTTTTTTGCTGTTTGGTGGCGTTTAATTACATTATGCAATCTAACATGCATTATAAATGTAGTTTGAGCACTCCATTGTCACCCAATGACTTCATACTTATTTTCTTAAATTTTTACCTCTTGTGCACCCCAAAGCAAAGACTTAAATTTTTCAATTTCTACAAAAATGTTCACCCACATCATTGCACTATTTCTATTTCATATACAAACCTCCAGAACCAGGGTTTACAAATTACACCTGTCATTTCCACTGTATGTGCCACTCGTAAATATCACATTAGAAGAGTGCAATCTGTATTACGGTACTAAAAAACATGGTATCTCTGTCTGTCCAACATGTGGTTTTGATGCCCTTGACCTATGGAGCTGATGTTTTGGCATGCCGATAGAAAACAGCGCCTAGGTGGGTTATCAGGGTTTCAGGGTGACCCAACAAAAATCAAAGTCATCTATCTAGATGTCAATCTTGCTGTATAACCACAGCCATTTGGCCCAACCGACATCGTACCCTGAGCAAAAGACAAGTCTGAGTTTCAACGGTCACACACATGTCAGTTCAAAGGTCACTTTTAACTTTGGCAAGAACACCAGTAACATGAAACTGGATGACCACATATTTTTTTAATCTAACTTAACTGGCAAGATTATTTTGTGCAAACCATAAACAACTGAAAACCACTGCCTCACTGTAAACTACTGCAATAAGTAATGCCTTTTCAACTATGTCTAATGTAAAAAGGTAGAATGTGTGTGATAGCATGTACGACAAGTTCGTTTTTCAGTCATGATCAACATTACTACGCAATGCGCAAAAAAATTTAAAACATCATTAAGTAGAGGTGGCTATTCCAAAATGCAAAAACTGGCTATTTGCGTTTCCTTGAGGCCTCCCTTAAATAAAAGCAAATACCTAAACTTCCATTTTAAGTTAAATCAATCCCAACTTTTGGATAAGTGCAAAAAAAATTAAAAGTGAAAACCTTTTTATTCATAATAAACAAAAACATGAAACTTCTTAAGCGGCATTTCGTGATCCACAGCATGTCCCCCAATTAATAAAAGAATTGAGATTTTTATATCATCTGAACTTGTTGGCCTAAGTATTTCAACATAAAGCAAATATGTCATCTTACTAATACCTTACTACATTTCCATGGTAATTTCTTCTTGCTCACTATCACCCTTTCCTTTTTAAAGGAGTTTTTTCTACCACAATTTTGACTCATACACTTAATTTACACACCAGCTTCTTCTTGGTAGTACCTGTGAAGTACCTCTTCAGTTCCTCTCAGTACCTCCCTGCAAGGGTTCCACATCACCGGCCACCGGCCACAAAAAAGCGGGGGTTTTTCATTCATGTAGATTCACATACAAATGAGCTTTGTGCTCTGTGTGATTATTTTTAGTAATTTTAATCTTATCCACTAGGACAGGCGCCCCCTGCGGGTTCCGGGTTTAGAATAGGCCCGATGTATCCCTGCATGTCGTAAGAGGCGACTAAAAGGGACCCCTGCGGGTTTGGGGTTTAGAATAGGCCCGCTGTCCTCCCTTACATGTCGTAAGAGGTGACTATAAGGGGCAACTCGTCTGTTATTTGAACAGATGACTTCATAATTTTAAGGCTTGTAGTATTATAAGATTGCATTATTATAATATTAGTTTTTGTGTATTTGAAAGTGTTTAAATGATTGATTATTATATCTGTAAAGTGTAAAGTTTGTGTTAGATAATTATAACTTGCATAAGTACAGTGTGTTTAGCTTATAATCAGTATCAGGAAAATTACTAGTTTAAGTATAATGCTCAAGTGAATTACTGAACTTCTTTTTTAAAGTGACAGGAGGAGATTTTTTTAGGATATGAATTTCTCTCAAATTTCACTGGATCGGTTGTAGACCACCTACCGAGAACGTTTGAAAGGTTTATTGGACAAACAGGTGCAAAAGAAACCCGCAAACCTTGTTTTGAACTTGCCTGCTATCGTTCCCCATAGAAAACCATGCTTTGACTTTCTGTCGTGCACGACAGAATCTACTAAATCATCTTATTACATAAAGACGGCGTATTCGGCTTACTCACTTCAGGGTGTGATCTAATACCTTGGTAAGCATTCCAAATATGTAAAAAACCTAGGTTCGAGAAAAATTGGGGGCGCTTCTTTCTGGAAATCTCCTCATGTCTCTTTAAGTAAATACATTGTCAATTATGATGAGCCATCTATAGAACCTGTATTCGATTTGCCTTAATGTTAATAAGTGTATTGATTTATCATGTTTTTATAGGATCTCGTGTTTGCGTGTTCTTATGTGATTGTTGATGCCATTAACGGTAATTGAAGTTGTTTGAATTTTTCTTTTTGCTTGATACATGATGCATGTTATGAACTTTTTCATCAGTTTATGATGTGTATAATTATGAATTAATTTATCAGTATATTCTCGTAGCGGTGTTTTTCTGTAGATAGGTTTTCTATACATGTGTATTGTTGCAATCCATGGTTTATATCTTGTTTGATACATGGACGGGTGGTGATCTGGTTCATCAGTGGTATGATGTGTGTCTTTTTATCCCCCTGGCTTGAAAAGCATAGGGGATATTGTCTAGGTGCGCATGTCTGTATTTGTATGGTGTTTGTTCCATTTGGTTAGGTTTGTTAGGTTTTGTTTTTTGTTCTCCATCGAAAAGTTGACGCGGATTTTAAACCAACTTGGGTTTAAGTACAATATGTTTCCTTCATAATGTGTATGGTGTCCAAAGGTCATGGACCAAGATCAAGGTCAATCTGAGGTCGGTCCAGACTGCATCTTGCCAGGGGGATGTCGCAAGTTTACTTGCAGTATTTTTATAATTGTAATTTGACTTATTGAGTGAAGTTTAATATTCGTAACTAGTAAAACATTCGAAAATAGCCAGAATTGTGAGATAATATATAAACCCTCAGATTTTTTTCGCAAAAATGCGCATTCAGGAGACTTTTATGTGCAATGGAATCTGGTATCTGAAACTTGCAGAGGTGACTCAAGTTCATTTATTCATGTCAAATTAATGGAGTTGACCCTCATAAATAATGTCAGCTACAAGAAATAGTTAATATTTCGTTGATATACTCATTAATAAATTGGAGCTTGTTAATTGGTTAAACAGCTCTCCACGTGATTTGAAATCGTTTCACTATCTTTCAGGAAGATGTTGGGCAAGCGTACTTACATCAGTAAATAGTACATCCAAGCCCCAAATAGTACTTTCCAATGCCGTAAATAATTGGCCTTGTGATATGCGCATGCGCCGTAACACAGGGAGATTACTATTTACGGACATAAAATGTAGATTGAGGTTCTCACCCGCGTGGTGTAAGGTGACCGTGAATTAACCCTAGCGCACAACTAAAGCTCACCAATACTCACTGTGTTAATTGAGAGAAAAAATGCACTAAGTCCAGAAGTAGCGAGACAGTCATCAAACCAAGACCTCATTATGGGCACGAAATCGCTGGCCGGGCCAGCGCACACCACCGATTGTTATAGCGTGCTATCCTGGGTCATGGGGCTGGGGCCCAAAGGGCCCTGGGTTCGAATCCCACACGAATTTGCGACCTTTATTGTTCCCTCTTGCCCTACACTACTTCAAGTCCTCCCGGGACTGACGTCTAGGGTTAGGGTTATGTATTGAAAGAACTGAAATTTAGGGAAATTTGTTAAAGAAGTATAAAACAAATAGCCGTTATGTAACCCTATTCTACCGAAGGGGGGGGGGGTGGTTACACACCCCCTTCAGGTTTTTTCCCGGCTTGGCTAAAACCCCACTTTTTTGGTGCCAAATTATTTAATGTAATGTCAAGTTGACATGTTTTGCTCATTTTAATCCAAAAACAAAAAACATCCACGGGGGTATAAGTAAGATACAAGATACAGGGTGATCCCAAAGTTGATGAGACGGATAGTAACCACCCAAAGTAACCCCACCCCCACTCCGGAAGAGAAGTACCAACATTGCCTAACACAACACAGGAACACACACGGACACTGATTTTGGTACCAAAGATAGCTATGGTCCTCCTCTACATTGATACCAAAATGAGTCCAACCATTGCCTAAGCATTACGTCAGATTGACGTTATAAAGTTCGCATATCAGCAAAACTGCCATTTCCATAGACACCCCCAGTGAAAAATTCAATTTTTCACCCAAACGGTTAGGAAATCAGGAGTTTCCATGCGGTTTTTGACTACCCTACTTGATGGGAAATGACTAGTTTTATATAGGACAGCATTTTAGAGCTATAATAAGGTTGTGTGAGTCACTAAAATTGCGATAATATCAATTTTCCACCCTATATAAGTATTTCGTACTTTCCTCAACAACATATGACGTCATGCTGACGTCATCAAATGGGATGTTAGTACTTATGTTGGTACCAAGGGAAAGAAAGAACCCTAAGCTATCCATTGGTATCAAATTTAAGGAAGCGGGGGTTTCAGTAATGAAAATCACAGGGGGGTGGTACCCCCGCCCCCCTTGGGAGTTTTGTTTAAAAAAATGGCTCAGGTAGACGATGGTTAAGCTTCTTGCTTAAAATTATGAATCCCTCAGTGAATCACATCAGGGTTGTGCCCCCAGTAAAAGAGTAGGCTACTTGTGCACCTCAGCTCATATAGTTTTAACCAGAGACTCTCTTCATGCAGTGTAAATGACAACTTTATATCCCAAATTCCCAATGCATTATATTTCTCTTATAACCAAGATAACCAAGCACTGTTGGCAATTCGCCCAACTGACCTGATATTTGACCATGTGACTTGTGACTTGCACACATGGGCATAGAACCATGTACATATCTATACTATAAAGATCGAACTTCCGCCATGTTGTTTTTTCCCAGGAGGCCTGCCATGGTGACCGCGGGCGGCCCATGTTGACCGCCATTTTGATGTTTACCGTCTGATTCAGGTGATCCCCTTCCAATCGTGCTTGCGATTGCTCGGGGTTTTAGGTATCGCATTGTTTCAACTGCTGATAGATGATCAATTTCATTGAAATTGCAAAAACGTGTTGTAAACAGTAAGTTATATGCGTATTGAATTCCGGTGGGGGTGACAAAGAGTAATACGTCAATTTAAATCTCAAATGAGGGTACCTTCGTCCCGTAACGTAGTTATTAATTCATGTTCCGTGGCTAATTATGACATTGCTCCCGTGAGTTTGACCCGCCCCTCTTTGATAATTCTATGTAAAAATAATTTATTTCTTTCTTGGTGATAAAAAAGAGAACAACATGGAGACCTACTACTACAAAATATTAAAGTTTGACCCTTTGATAATTCTCTGTAAAATAATTTAATTTCTGTGGTGATAAAAAAGAGAACAACATGGAGGCCTACTACAATATTAAAGATTGATTTACACTACTATGTCTTTTAATTCACCATTAAATGTTCATAATGCTCATTAACTTATTATTTTGGACGCAATAATCGGTGACCCTTCGTTGTAGAGGTCTTATTCGTGTTCTGGTAAGTTTGCCCTCGCTGATATTCGCGGGTGCCCTATAACACTTTGCCACGTATATTTTAACCATCCGTTCTGGGAACTATCTGCAAAGCGCTATGAACGGCATGTACCAGTCTAACGAACATGGTGGTACTGGTATACACTATTTACTCCAAGCACCATATTGGCGTAAACACTTCACGATTAACTTTGTTACGCAAATTCAATTTATTGTGTCAATATGTGACCTAAATCCTTGATAAATACAACAATCGCTGAGTCCCAGTGAGCCAAAACAAAGTAATAAATTTTTATAAATCCTTCTGTCATTACCGGCTCATGTATCGTGTACAGACCCGGGTACAGACCAGTTTTAACAGCAATGTTTGTAAACAGTTAGGAAAAGCCATAAAAGTATCTGACATAGGTTCCTGCCGGATTGTTACAACACTGGGCTATTGTATTCTGTTAGAGTTTTAATCCTATTGGCCATACTAGTCGTAGGAATGGATTCGCAGGCAACAAACCAGTGACGTAGGATGTTAACTGGTCTATTGGAGCCGAGCTTCATTGGGTCATTTAACTCAAAATAATCCGCAAATATAAAATACACTAACGAAAAACCCAGCATGAAAATAACAAAAGCAGCTTCTGTTTATTTTTATGCATTTGTATTTCAGGTTTTGGAGCATATATTATATGATGGTTACTCTATGTTTACAAGGGTACATGCAACCGTGAAATGCGGGCCATTGGCAGCATTAAGTTCATAATGTTGGTTTAACGCTCACACACACGTAAATATTAACAGTGCAATTTACAACCAGCAAAATACTGTAAAATGATTAGAAAATTAGAGGATCTTATTTCTTTCCCCACACGACCGAAAATCGTCTGGATTGGGCGGACAATCTACACACGACGTATCGGTATAGCCAGGCATCATCTCCCATACCGCTCATGTAATTTATGTAAAAAAGGAGTTTCATGGGTCATATTTACTCAACAATATCATAGAAAGACAAATAAATATAACAATATAACAAAACAACAGCAGTGTAAAAGGAGAATCACCTCCAAAGGTGTAATTTTAGCATTAGGCCCTATGTTCTTGATTTTGTGCCACTGACTTGCGAAGTTTGTTTTAACAAGGGTGAATTAAACACCGATTTCGACTTAAATCTTTCCTTCATCCCAATTTTTAATATTGATTTTCCATCTTCTGTTTATAAATAATATCGATATTGCCGTGGTCTCAAGTTTTGGTTTGGTTAATGGGACGGAAGCGTGAGAATCTTGGAAGTAGGGCCCATAATGATTTTTGCCGAAAAAGGACCTATATCTTTCCCATGTGGCGAGAATTTAAGTATAACAATTTTGCCATACTTTCTTGGAAATGTGGAAAATTTTGCCATGTTTTTTGGTGGGAAATTTTGGCTTCAGATTGGAAATTGAGAATTTTTTGACAGAAAGCCCATTTTGGTGCTGAGATGTTCAAAAGGACCATTGGGGGTTTGATCACTTTTACCAAAAGTCCACTTTTCGAGGCCCCCCCCCAAAAAAAAAAACAATCCTGCGACTGCCTTGCCTCAGGCAAAGAGTAGGCCTATAATTTACATTAGACCTATCATGATGATTATCTCATTACAGTTGTTTTGAATTATTGCAGCCTATTTGTCAATAAATATTGGCCGCGTTCATCCACTTAGAGGTGTCGCCCAGGACACTAGCCCATTTTTACATCTATAAAGGAGCATTGTTGGTTCGCAAAACGCGGTCAGGGGGAAGTCGCTCGGTCAGGAAAAATTTCGTCCTGATTGCACCGATCGTCCAAACTTCTCTTTTTGTCCTCACATTTCCTGATTTTTGCTGTGCCCAAATTTCTTCCAAGGCCCCCCCCCGTATTTTCCTTCCTCCTCCCCCACTATTGACTAGTTCTACATGCGTGGACCCTTTTCCTTTCCTCCGACCCCATCACGTAACTGATGGGGTCCTTTGGGATTGGGAAGTTTCTTTGGCTGTCTCAATGGCAGTAAATTTTCTCCTTGCTCATTATAGCTAATGTTGGATAAAAAAAATCCATGATAGCTTTGAACTTACACTTTTGAAAGCAGCTTGAGTCATAGTGAACTGATATTTGTAACAACGAAAATGCAAACCCCCACCCGACAAAGAGAGTCTGGGGCCGGTGTCGCCACATGCGAATGGCACCATGAGTAAAGGTAGACTTACAGAATGCCACTGTCTCCTATAGCTCTGCGCAACTTATTGCTCCTTTCGGGCACAATATCCCCGGGGGCACTCCCATCTTGGAAATTTTGCTAATTTTTTTAAAAGAGTGTCTTTGGGGAAATTGGGCAACATTTCTAAAAAGTATAGGTCGTGGGGTTAAAGATTTCAAAATTGTCGAAAAAATGTGAGTTCTTTGGATATGATGGTAAATTTTCCAATAATACAAGGGCCATTGGGGGGGGTGAAATGATGCTTGGGGTGAAAACAACATAATATGCCTAAAAACGCCAACTAAATGGGAACACCCGAACCCCCCGCACCCTGTGTACGCCCTTGTACCTGTAGCAAAGACCCCCATCTAAGGGCCTATAGGTGCTGTCCTCTCGGCGCCCTTAGAGATGGCCCATGGCGTAGGCAAGCAGTTCTAGGGAGGAAAAAACGTTTTCAGGGGGAAATCAGCCCGGTCAGGGGACAATTCGCCCCGACTGATTTTTTTCATAATTTCCCAACAAAAAAATTTCCTGATTGTACCGTACCTCGACTTTCTTCCCAGAGATTGCTTCCCTGATTTCCCTTTTTGAACACCGTGATTGCCCTTACCCTCCGACCCAGATCGACACTGGTGGTGCTTTGGGAGTGCATGCGAGTTCCTTGGCTTGCACATAAATTTTTGCAGTAAGGTTCACCCTGGCTTCATAGCTCATGTTGATATGGGGCCTAAAACGCGACAGCTCCTTGACTTAATTAAACATACTAAAGGGCAACAAATGAATGAGAAAGTTGGAGAATATATTGTATGTCCTGGAAGTTTGCATTATAGAAGACTATCAACAACCGGTTAAGTGACCGCTCCCATTCACATCAGCTAGCGGTTGCCCGCTCGTCAGCGCGGGCAACCGCTATTTCATATAATCTGTATTTAAAACACTGAAAATAAATCTATCTCACACTGATAATCGTTTTTTACTTACAACAAAATATTAATCTTGTATTTGCATAAATATTATATGTATGTCCATCAAACCCATTATTTTATCACTGTTCCTCATTTTCAATTCTTAATGAAATCATATGACCAAGCTTTTCATCCTTCAATTTAGCAAAACTCCATGTCTGTCAATTCAAATTCAAATTGACCTTTTTATTGACCTTTGAACTTTGCATTAGAGGTAAGACCAATCTACTGCAAACTCAGTAGACCTATCACATTCATGAGCCTCCCAGAGAATCAATAAAATTCCTTAAAAAGGAATTGCTTCGGTCAATCGGTAATGAATCATGTTTTTGTGCAGTTATACGCATGTCATTGAACATGTCATATTAAAACCTTTACACATACTAGTTTAAATAAAATAAAAAGCTATTGCCTTTAAAGGCAGAACAAAAATTGCTACAAACCTCAAAATGTTGCAGAATTTTGCACCATTGAGAGCGAGAAATTCATCAATGGGAGAAAAAATACTTAATTTCTCCCGATTCCAACTCACAAAATACACTATTTAACAGCCCTATTAGCAGAAAAAACCACTCTATCACTGGCTGAATATGATGTGTTAATTAAATTTTAAATACAACTGTTAAATTAACTTTTTTTTAAAAATGTTGAATTCCTCACCCAAATTTCCCATAGGCTAACGTTATGGAACCAAGATTGATGATGATACTAATATAATAATAATAATATAGGTATTTATATAGCGCCTTTAACAAAAAGATTCAAAGCGCTGTACAACTATAATGAACTCATGGCCTAAATCATGGCGCAATGACAAATAGGGCCATTGCTATAAAACACCAAACTAGTGCAAGGACAATCAAGGACAATCAACTATGGTTTGTTACCACACGAGGCAACACTGAAAAAAGAATAAAGGAAAACAATTAACGAAAAAACAAAAACATCTAATTTGAAAAAAACACAAAAACAAACAGAGAAGCGGCCTAATTAACCATATGAGACAGGAAAAAAGATGCGCTTTTGATTTGTTTTTGAAAACGGCAATGGATGGTGATTCCCTGATGGGTCTTGGCAACCTGTTCCATTACTTTTGGACCAGCACGAAAAAGGACTTCGCTCTTTGAAACCGTAGAGTTATTCTACTGAGTCACACAGAAGGAGCTTGCAGGGAAGATCGATAGTCCCTACCCTGCCAGGAATATAGAAGTTAAGCAAGCGAGCAAGAAAGGTCGAGCAAGACCATGAAACATTTAAAGAAATATAAGAGAATTTGAAAAGAATACGTTCACGGATGGGCGCCAGTGCGAGCCCTGAGAGATAAGTTCTGCCAGACACTCTCAGAGCTGAGAGGCAGAGAAACACAGACGAGCTGCACGATTTTGAAGTTTCTGGAGCCTTTTATTCTCCCTGAGTGATACCATAGAGAGACAGAATACATAGTCAAAGCGGGAGGTTATAAGAGAGCGGACGCCATGGTGACACGTGTCCCTATCGAATGTACTGCGAATACGCCAAAGATACGAAGTGAAATTGACAGATCTACAAACAGCAGTGATCTGATTGCGACATTGGACATTTTGAATCAAAAAACAACAATACCAAGATTTGATTGACAGGAGAGGGCTGAATGGAAAAGTTCGCCAACACGAGGGTGAGTATCAGAAACAGAACTATGAACTGAGTGTGCTGCCGCAACAAAAAAATTTCTGTTTTTGATTCATTGAGTTTTAATTTATTGTCCAACATCCATCGTTTGATGTCTGCAATACAAGCAGAGAGTCTGTTGAGAGCAATATCTGAATCACCGGGAATAGTCGGATCAAATGATGTGTAGAGTTGGTAATCATTGCGACAAAGTGCATAACTCCGTACACCGGTGACGCCACAATGATGTCAGCCAATAGGTTTTGGTTGCTAAAATGGGAATAGGATAGCGACCCACCACTGAACTGAGGAAACCCCAACATTAGCGGAATAAAACTTATCTGATTGAAACCCTGCCAATATAGGACACGATAACTGCGACCCTTGAGATAATGGTTAAACCATTCAAGCACGTGACCACGGAGACCATAAGAAGTGGCTAACCTGCGTGAGTAGTAAGTCGTGGTCTATCGGGTCGAATGCAGCCAACAGATCTAAAAGGACAAGAAGGATCTGCTCGTTTTTATCAACTTCACGACATGAGTAATTTTTAACGGAGAAGGGCCAGTTTCCGTACTATGATGGCTCACCTATAGAGCTGACTGAAAAGGAAGCTCTAATGATGGCAAGTCGGGCGGATGAGGTTGCGGATCACAAAGCTGCTCCCTTTTTAATTGAATTTGGTCTCCCGTTTGCATATTGACTATAATATTACCGTTACACAAGTGCACGACCACCATTTTCGATCGTCTCTAAGTTTACACATTGCCCAGTGACATGCGTGACTGCCGAATTTACAATCACTAGCGTTGCCCGCCGTTCTCGCAACCGCTAGCTGAATTTGGAAATGGGGAGCGGTCACGAAAACGGGTGATCATTCTTCCATTAACGCAATATTTCAGAGTCATTACAATATTTTCTCCAAGCCTTCTACATATTTGTCTTTATATGCCTAACATGTGTTAAATCAAGAGCTGTCAAGATTAGGCCCCCTTCTCAAAATGAGCTAGAAGCCAGAGCTTGAACATTACTGCAAAATGAACCGCTAGCGATTTGAGTGGAAGCGTTCAATAAACGGTGTTGCTCACTATTCACATCATGCAAATTCGCCGACATTACAATATTTTCTCCAGCCATCTATTTTCTTTAGGCCCTATTTGCTTTTCCAGCTGTTCACCAATTCACATTTCACTATGCCTCAATCTGCCTTAACCGTGTTAAGTCAGGAGGCTGATCAAGATTTCCCCCATCATTAGCTATAATGAGACAGGAGGAAATTTACTGCCAACATCTGAACATGGGCCAGCCAAGAAAACTCCACTCCAAAGACCCAATCAGTTACGTAGCTGGGGTCGAGAAAAGTGGCCACTAAGTGACTCAATCATGTGGGGAAATGCGGCGTGGGGCAGAGTACCCCCATGGAAGAAATTGCGGCCAAAAATGGGAAACTTTGAGGCAAAAGAAGCCGTTTTGGACGCTACCCTCCAACGGCGATTTTTTCATGGTCGGGCTGACTTTTCCCTTACCGCGTTTTTGCCCCCTCCTAACCAAAATGCTGCCTATACAGATGTAACTGGCTACCGGCCCTGCGCTGCAATGATTCAAACATAAATTGGAATGAGATAATAATTATAGTTCTAATATGTAAATATAGCCTACTACTTTGCGCGAGGCAGAGGCCATACGCAGGAATTATTTTTTGGGAAGGAGGGGGCGCCGGACCTCGAAAAGGGACCTTTTTGGTATACGTGAATCAACACCCTGTCCTTTTTTGAAAATCTCATCACCCTAAAATGAGCCTTACTTGTCAAATTTTCTCTCATTATGGAACTCTTCATCCAACAACATCACGCAATAAGTGGACCTTTCGGCCCTTTTGTGACTTCCCCCCCCCCCCCCCCCCCCACCCCCCCCCAACCCCCCCCGTACTCTCTTAAAACCAAAGATTTGAAAAATCAATCTAAAAGAATTGAGTTGAGGGACACGTCTAAAATTCGGATTGAAAATTCAATGGAATTTGCCGTTGAATTTCGATCTTTAAGAGCTTTAAGACTGATTTCTCAATCTTATTTGACTTTTCCCTCACCTCAATCTAGTCCATTTAAGAGAGTAGGGGGTCTGGTTCGCAGTCATGTGCAAAACTCAAAACATGCGCCTAAGCCTAAAATTACAACTTTGAGGTGATTTTACTTTTTACACTGCTGTTGTCTTTTATCTTTGTATTTTATTCGATGATAGCTTTTAGTAAATATGCAAATGAAACACCCCTTTTACACACACCTAGTGATATCCGGGGCTGATATTGGTACTCATTGTTTACAATTAAGGCGTGAAACATGCAATGTGAAATGCGAGTGTAAAAATAAAATGCGACCATTAGTAATAATGGATTTACTATCACACCACACACACACATGTAAATATCACAGTGCAATTGACAGCAAAATACTGTAAACAATGAATGAAAATTAACAGGATCGCTATTTCTTTCCCATCGGCGCCCCAGTCGAAATATCAGAGCGGGGGCACTCTAAACATGACGTCTCGGTAAACCTGAAATAAATGCTTTAAAAAGGATACAACATGATGATTTTTATTTCTGTAGGTTTTTCCGTTGGGGTCTTTATTTTAATATTGTGAGTAAAATGACCAAAGGAAGCTCGGGCCTCATTACACGATACATGATCCGCTAATGACAGGTATATAAATAGTACACTCTCTATGGTTAACATCGCTTATGTCATTTCCTGTCAGCGACTTTAGGTCATCACGCCGATCATTATACACATAGCTCATCTTACTTTGTTTGTGGCATCACTTGACTTCATTGGTGTTTGTATTTTATCAAGGACTTTTATGTCACATATGACAACAAAGAAATTGAATTTGCGTAACACAGTTAATCGTGAAGTGTTTGGCCTATGTTTGCTGTAGGAATTAGTGTATACCCGTACAACAATGACTTCGGACTTGACTGGCCCCCTTGCGATTCATAGCGCCTTTGCAGATAGTTGAACTCGATGGTTAATAGTAGCCAAAGAGTTAGACGGGGCACCAGCGAATCTCAGCGAGGTCAAACTTACCAGAGCACGAATAAATGTCTACAACGAAAGAGGCCTTAGCCTAATTGTTATCACTCCCTCTATAACTAGTCAAGTGGCTTAATACGCCGTACGTCGAAGGTGAAAAGAACCTATACGGATTTGTACAGTGTTTTCGCATGCAAAAACTAAATGTAGATGTCACCCCTTGATTGTGTAAAACACGTCTTTAATCTCTTGAAATCTGAAAGAACAATAACCTACAATGCACATCGCCGACTTTTATTCTTCTACCTATACGTATCTATAATACAAATCTTTTTAGTCTAAAAAATAATCAGCACAGTTCCTAAATCTAAACTTCTAGGAAAGGCACCCATGTATTGCGTTTGTCCATGCAATCCTATGGGGTTTATAACTTCCGGGTTAAAAACCAATGAAAAGCATGCGTTCCTGCGACCATGACGAAATGTCTAGCCTCACTGAGAAGGCATGACCGTGAATCATGGATCCCTGTCACTTTTGAACATAGTCGCTCTGACTTCAATACATGTACAATGATGGTGAATTGCTTCATGCGAAGTAGGTCTCATCTTTAGATAGGCCCTGAAAAAGTGAGCGTAAAAATGGAAATTAAAAAAAATCTGCATTAGCATTTTTCTATAAAATTTTTTTTTCTATGCGCAAAAGACCTTGCCATGTCACTTCCTGCACACGTCTGCAGTTCAAACCGATTGAAACCAGGCCCACGTTATGGCACATGGAGAATTCAATTCCATGATGCCAGTAAATGTAAGGTCATACATTTTCCTGTTCGCTTTCTTAAAAGGAGATAGAGTACAAGTTCACAGACTTTTTAGGTTGAACATTCATTAATGATGGGATGCTTTCAAATTTGGTGGGATTTCTATCACTTCAGAGACCACGTTTTCAAAACTTAAAATTTGTCCTTTTAATTCGTTGTTTTTACCCCAAACACCTTCACATATATTAGACCAACTTAGATACATATGTAGTTGGGCATTCCGACACAATAATACATGATTTTATAATGAATCAGGTATTTGGCGCACCTCAAATCAGGACATTTTCCAGAGGTTTTCGACCAGCTTATTGAGGTCACGCCGATTGTATCGTCTCTTGGTACAAGAAAATAACGACATGTTGGCGTGACGCTGATTGACTGTTGTATTTTTCATTTAGTTCACATGGATGTATAATGTTTGTGGCTTCTGCAAAAGTTAGTTAATTAACTTAATAATAAAAGTGCGATTTCATTCTTTAAAAAAAAAATCACCATTTTGTCCATTTGCTGTTAGACATGTGATTGATTATGTCATCATTGTTATCATTCATAGCTACATAATCTAGAGCATTATACTTAATAAGTGTAGTTAGACCTGATATAGACCTTCAATTTCATACCAGAAAACATCATTTGATGTGTATCAGAATAGGCCGTACCCGGGGGTGGAGCGTGGGACTTCACTCTCCCCACCCCCAAATCCCAGAAATGAGGGCAAAGTCCAGCTTTTTGGTCTGAATTTTGGAGCAAGAAGTCCAACATTTAAGAGAAATTTTGACAAGAAAGTCCACTTTTGGTGATGAATGCTCAACAAGTCCAAAAAAAGGACCATTTTAGGGGTTAAATCCTTTTAGCAAAAAAAAAAAACAAAAAAGTCACTTTTTCAAACAAGGATTCATCTTTTTCGAAGTCCAGCACCCCTCAAATAAATCCTGCGGTATGGCCCTGGAATCAGAAAGTAGGCCTGCAATCAACCAACCCCACTTTAGGAGACATGCTATAGAATATACTACAGTAAATGAGGGTTAAGTGAATAGACTGAAATCGACCTTTTAGTTGTTTTTACAATCTTTTCCAATATGGCATAATTTGCTACTTCACCATTCAACTTTAAAATTTTACGGCTATGATTTCACAGAAAAAAAAAGAATGCAGCGTATACTGCATGCCTACGAAAACAGAAATAACGACCTATGCCCTGCAAATATTCACCCGGTATGAATCGAACTTTATTTTCCACTCGCGGCTTCCTGATTCACTGAACCTTTTAAAAACCCAGCTGTCCACAGATCATTTGCAGCTACTTGCAGTGAGTGTAAATGTTGTAGATCACATGGACTATAGCTAGTTCATCACAATTCAAGTTTGACAAAACTTAGTTGTCAATCCCTTTTTTGTGTGGCCCGTAACTTGACACAAGTCCTTAGGACCAAGTAATACTCCTGTTTAAACAGTAACCTCATAACAGCTATGCACAAATAATTACGCCCTTGAACTAAACATGTAACCTATAGTAGGGTTATATGAGAGTCCTATTCTCGAAGTTTGGGATGAGGGTTAAAAGGCATTTTCTGCCTCAGTATGACCGAAAAAACAAAATATCCTCAGAATTTGCAGCATCGGATCTCATTTACATTACTATAAAACATACCACATCAGGTTTTGTTTACCCCAAGATTGATTTCCAGATTTTTCGATGACCTTTTGTTTGATAGTGGGTAGGAGGAGGAGGTTATTATGGGTCAAAATTGCGTTTTTTGCTGGTTAATGTTTTGCAGTTTGATAAAATTTCAAAGTATAGGGCTCAATGCAAACAAACTTGTATTGATGATAATAAGGATGAGAGGAAAGCGTGACCTTTAAGATTTTAGGAAAGTTCATGTAAGGTTCAAATAGGATCAAAATATATTCAAATAGGTTATTTTTTTTTTTTAAAGATGTTTATTTATTTATAAATTACAGTTTTAAAGCATTACATCAATGCAGGGTAACAATGATCAGTGGTTGAAGGAAAGAGAAGATCTTTCGGAGATGAGGAATAAAGTGGTTGGACAGATTGGTAAGTATAGAAGTCTGTCTGAGTTAAAGTTTGCCTTTTATTTAAGTTTCCTCATTCTGACATCCCTATGTGGGGCAAGACACTTGTACTGTCTTGTTTCACACAGACCTCATTTCAATAATAGTTCATTAATAATATTATTAGGTAAATTAGTATTACTAACTTTTTTACATATATAACCGATTTTACGATTGGTCAGTTTAGGGCTAATACAGAGACAAATACTAATCAGGATAAGTTTTCTCTATTATAGATCTATCGTTACACAAATATAACCATCCTGTGGCTACATGAATGATCGCGTAACAAATTATAATATATTATGTCTCTTTTATCAAACTGATCAAACGATTCTCTTTTGCTGTTCTCTTTCTTATCCAATTAGATGATTATTAACTACCAGAGAGAAACAGAAAAATGTGGAGCGGGAGCAGATGACGATGGCAACCCCATGTCGGCCTTTCTTGCAAGACCTAAACTGTGGGAAAACACACTCCCAGACAACAACGAACTCAAATTTGAGTACATGGACATAGAAGAGTTCTTGTCAGAGCACGGTCTGTCTTCAGAACATGAAGATAGTGCCACAAAGAGAGGAAGACGCTTCAGTGCAGACACCTTCACAGCCATTGTGCCATCAACATCGCCACCACAACCGCCTTGACTCCTTACCCACGAACAGTCTTGGCTCGGCACAAAATACACAGCCAACTGACCCCAGTGAGAGGGAAAATCTCTGCCCACAGTAAACAGGAGGACGTGCCGCTGCGTACGTTACAGAACTCGTGTTCGCATAATCTCAGGACGGCTGAAGGGCCGGAGGTGAAACCGATGTTGCCGCATTCGCAGCAATCACAATATCAAGTGAGCTCTTCCCCTTCACATTTTGTAGTACAAGGTAAGACTGGACTATATGTGAGATGATTTATATATTTTAGGTGGCGTATATAGCCGTCAGAGCGTCCTAGCCAAGTTCCATCAATTGGGTCACATGCCACATCATATACAGTCTGAAATGGAAATATTCATGCTAAATTAATTTCGCAATTTCGACGCACCGCCTGAGCAAGCACAAATTTTAAGAACATGCAAATTTGCTGTGTTTAAGTCTATTGTAGGATAGCCAAAAAAGCACAAATTTAAAAACAAGTGAAAATGCTAAAATTGCAGCAAGCGCCAAAAATTATATACGCG
The DNA here is from genome assembly GCA_023653785.1 of Ophioderma brevispina. NCBI lineage: Eukaryota > Metazoa > Echinodermata > Ophiuroidea > Amphilepidida > Ophiodermatidae > Ophioderma > Ophioderma brevispina. The sequence continues at coordinate 140,596 of JAMKCH010015905.1, forward strand.
GAAATTACCACTTCTTACAGGTGGAAATTCTGAGGAGGATGGAGGATATTCGCTACTCCAAAGATTTAAAGCAACACAGATTTCAGAAGAATAAATTTCATAAATCTGCTTTAGATTGATTGAGGGGTGTCTATTCTTCCATAATTCATCCATGAGGTGGGGGAAATAGGTTTTGTCTCTAGGGTCATTGGAGGAAGAATTTGATGCCTTAGGTGTTTGAAACCAATGTTAAATTTGGGGAAGATTTGGGATTAAATGTGCAAGAAAGGGAACAAACTCTGATTTTCTGCGAGAGAAAATAGGCACCCCTGGATTGGCGAATTTGAAGAAAACCTGACACATTTTTGGTTTATAGGGACAAAAAACAGTAAAGAATACAAAGGGCAGAGCTGCCAGACAGAGTTGATACCAATGTAATTTATTTATTTCCAATATATTTCTTTAGTCCATAGTAACCACACATTTTTCAATGGAACTTTCCTTAAGGTGATCCTCATTGCTCGGACGGCATATATTAAGCCTATTAGGCCAATGAAAGCTTATTTATAGCGATTTTATATGTAACTGTATAATATTTATGCTATTCACGATTTGGTACAAGAGCAAAATGAAAATCGTCTTACTAGAACAACATCACTTCAGCGAAAGTCAATATATTGACTTTGGCGCTGTGAGGTGGTGACGTCACCTATGTGCAATCGTCGATAAAGTAAAACAAAATCCATTCAATTGTATTGCTCGCTTCTGCACTTTCAAAGACTTACCATTATTTTCGGCCCGACACACTTTGACAACTAATTTGGATTATTTATACTGCTGGCTTTATCCTGCTATAAATTTTAAGAAATTTCATTGCCGGGCCAAATATGTTTTCCTCGTAAAATCTTCTATCTATGGCGAATTGATATATAGAGGGTGCTATAAACACTACAAATCGTAACCTTTGTATGCCTATTTGGCAAGATTCCGCAATGATTTTTTCCTATTTTTCCAGAGGTAACAGTTCTTGTATAATCCCTAATTATCAGTTTTCAAATTGTGTCGCCACTGCTTTAAAATGCCTCTAAAATTAAAAAGACCGGATTTCGCATGGTGAGTCAAACAGCAGCGCGATGACTTCAATGATACACAGCATTTGATTTTATGGTGTTTCCCATTGATAGCACTATTATGGATGCAATCAAGCGCCAGTCTATTATCGTTCAACAATACGGCAGACGGACAAAAGGTAATCATCGATAGGTTTATTCTTTACTTCAGTTTCATTTTCTAAAAAAATTTGAGGCCGATTTTAACTTGTAAAAATATGTCAGTAATTTCTTTCTTCTGTTTCTATAGACTGCAGTTGGTTAACTGGTAAATGAACAGTTTGAAGATGTTTTTTAATGACAGTCTCCTGAAGTCATAAAAATGCATCACTATCATGAATTTCAGAAGAAAATGCCAAGTTTTATGATGTTACTCTACAATATGATTTTGTCACCACTTAATTCAATAGAAAGTATAAAGATGCTTGCCTCTATCTGATAAGCTCCTAGGTTGACCACCTAACTGCCTGATACGGAGCTTTGTTGAGGTTTGAGTCCAGTAGTCACTTAGGGGGGGCTGTCTTCCATGCAGGCCAGACGGGCCTTATGGACTATGAGAAAAGGCAGTGTCCAGGTTCAAGAAAATTAACATCTTGCAAACCTACAGCAAATGACCTGAGCTTTATCTATGCAGAAGTTATGTTTCGGGACTTTGGTCTATTACATTATAGTCATAGTGTTGGCTGTAGAGCAATGACAACTGGAATAATTGATGCTACCTAAATTATTGGAAAACCATAAGAATATTTTTTGCCGTTATGTTTAAGGTCCATCGTCCGATCACTAATAGCCTCGTCCCCAGAACCCCAGATTTAAACCGGAAGTGGTCAAAATTTTGGTATCTAAAGAAAGCCATAATTTTTCTCTTACCCTGTGAAAATCTTAGCGGCTAAAGGATATTTGTTCAAGTTATATGCCCCAATTTTGGTCAACCAATATTAATTTTACACAGTACTCTATGGGGTTATCAAATCATGTTTTTAGCTCTCACATCAAAACGGATTGAAATATCGGCACAAAACTTTGCAGATGGTCGTGTTGTGGTGAAGACCCTTCTATCAAGATGAAAACTTTATATACTTAAATCGGGCCATCCCCCTTAAAAAATCTAGAAAATGGGTTCTTAAAATTTGCTTCTGACAATATAAAATAAGGGATTCCCTGGACTCAAAACCATTAAAAGCTAATACACTGGTAGTGCATACCGCGCTTTCAATTTGCAATTTAAAATGTTGGCAGGTATGTATATTATCATCAACTAGCGGAGGCCCACGCTTCGCGCGGGCGCCCGCTAGCTGAGTAAACGGGAGGGATCACTGAAACAGGGAGCGCGTCACTGACACAGAGCGATCACTGAGAGGTGACAGTGGTACATACCTGCCCCAGCAGACATACCCCAGGCATTGATTAACGACAATTTTGGCATATGTAGGTCGCATGTTCTACCTAGACCCCCCCTCTAGTCACAACATATCCCGTATTCGTAACCTTTTAAGAGCTACAAGTTCTCGAAGCTTCCTCCATCGATATCTGAACTCATTATAGGCCTCGTACAAATTTCTAAATTAATAAAACGTCCAATATTTACATCCTGTATAATTTTCTACTGATTTTAATATTTTTCTTCTCAAACTACCCCCGGTGTCTATAACCCGTAGCTTCCGTCATACCACCACCCAAAGCGTGGTATGACCATTTTTTACTCTCCCCTATTTTTTACCACAATTTTCTTATACTCCGTGTCTGGCCAGCTTTCCGTATTCTGTATTCTATCCTATCCTCATAACTCCGCAAACTCCCATATAAAGTCCTCATCCTGTAGTTTAGAATACAACCATCGAGGCACTTATTCATATGTAAAGGTTTTCATAACTTAAGTCTCGTATTTTTCGATAATATCTGTAGCCTCATTGTAGTTTCCATTTTGCAGATAATTAAAACGTCAATATTTCATTCCGTATAACTTTCGATTCCGTTAACTGTTTTTCTTCTCAAAAGTACTCCCAGTGTGCTAACCCGTAGTCTCCCGTCACATCCCCTTTCTCGAAAGCGGATCCCATTAATCCATGACGTGAATCAAACCAAAGTATCACGGTCTGTCTTTCCCGTAGTTGGTATTTCCTACCTCGTATTTGCAACCGCAACCAAATCTCAATCTAAGGTTTTCTTTTTCCTTTTTTAAGAACCCCTGTATTTCAAGCAGACCGATTATATGTGATGTGATCTGGGAAAACCCGTGTTTATGGCGCAGAGCGACAGTTTATGAAAAATAAAGAAAATACCTTAAAATCTGTGATATATGTTTGCTACTTATTTTTTGTCAGATTGTATAAGGCATAACTTTGATATGTGATCATAGAAAAAAGAAGTAAAAGTTATGGAAACTTTATTATTTCAAAACTTGCAATGATAGTCAAAACTCAAATATAAATTTTGCACAATGTGGCGCGAGTTTCCCAGATCGCATCACATATTTGTTCTCATAGGCCAAATTGCAGGTATATCGTCCATATTCCTATTCTCTACCTATATAAGTGTCAGGAAGTGCACTGCAAACTTCGTATTTTAAGGGCATACACCCCCTCCCGTGTCTCACACATCTCTGTATGTGGCAGTGTGCAGAAGCGTGAAGAAAAAGAAAAGCTATACATCCTAAAAGTCTCAGTATTTTTGTTACTCAACTGTCCTGTGCAACTATATGACAGTCCCGATCCCACCATGCAGTGACAATAAGTTGCTGCCTTGTACACGGTCCAATTTCACGCGTTAATGCTGCGGCGCGTTGCCATACATAGGTTAAAACAGCCACAGCGAAATGTGTTTTAACCCATAAATCGAATCAGTGACACGTCAGGTTGCAACAACCGACCCTTTTTCCGGTTATTTCCATAGTAACTGAATAGTTATGAAAAATGAATGTCAACGCCAACCATGAATGGATATACCCAACCAATGTACAAGAAATCAGAACTCCAGATAGAGCCATCTCTGAAAACACTCGGGAACAAGGTTGGAGAATCTTCTTTTATTATATAGATGAGTACAAGTTCACCATGTTGCATGTTAAGAAATGAATACTACAATAAATGCAAAATCATGCTGTCAGTTTTCATCGTATGACTTCGGTGTACTAATGAGATAATATTTTTGGACGGATTGCGTAGCAAATCCGGCGCTTATGAAATGGCAATGTCTGCGATGCTAAGGACGAGTGTATGTATGTGTGGGCGTGTGTATGTAAGGTGTGTGTCTGGACACAAAAAGGTAAACATTGTCCATTATTTTTTTCCAGATGAGCTAGAGTACCAAAACTTAGATATATTGTAGGAGGACACCAAGCCCCTACTAACCAGTAATCCATACCCCAGGGTGAGGTCCTCCCCTGAGGTCTAACAGGGGGTGGGGAAATGTCAAAAAGGTCCACATTTAACAAAAAGGTAAACATTTTGCCATAATTTTTCCAGATGAGCTAGAGTACCCAAACTTAGTAAGTGTTAGGAAGGCACAAGGCCCCTACTACACATGCAATCATGCCCCCAGGGTCCTCCCCTGGGCTGACAGGGGGTGGGGAATGTTCAAAAAAAGGTCAACATTCTGAAAAGAGTCAAATCTTTTTTCTAGATGAGTTTAGAGTGACCACAGCTGTTGGTCTCGTTATTTTAGAGCAATTTTAAGCAATGGCGACACATTTGACACTGATATCCTCAGCACGTCAAAACAACTGAATGATGACTTGAAGATAGTGCAAAATCAATTAAGTTATTTTTAGCGGGACAAGCAATGGCAAATAATGTACAACATTGAAAAGTGGTACATTGACTGGTGTGCTGAAGTAGTACGATTTTAACAATATTTCTGCATATTTCATCTTGAGTCAAGTATTGAAGTCATATTATTAACCACGGTATCAGCACAAAAATAGAACATTAAAACTGCATTTGTTTCTAGCTTGTTTTTTATTTATTTTGTTTCCAAGGAGGGTATTTTTTAAATACAGTATTTGGAGAACCGTATCTCAAAATTTAATGACACCTGTATTTGACATTATTACTTGTAGAGTCATGGGGCACGTGATATCCCTGAGCCTTGTTCCCAAGACTCACCCATCAAACTTACAATCTTGGTTATCATTAGTAACTTTTTGTATACTAGTAATAACTTGCACATGTGCAATTGTCCAATAGTTGGTTGACACCCAGCACCCCCCCCCCCCAAAAAAAAAAATTAAGAGATTACTCACCTTACTTTAGTTTGTAAAATCCCACAATTTATATATTTTTTTGGACCATTGTTAAACATTGAAAATGCATTTTTTAAGGATGTATTTCTTTTTAAATCCAACATTTGTATGTAGCCATATCTGACAATTTAATGACCTTCAGTACTTGACCTAAGTTACTTGTAGAGTCACACACACACACACACACACATGCACACGCATGCACACGCACATGCATGCACACACATACACATTTACATGCAACTACCAATCCAATCTGTGATATGGACTCTCCTAACAAGGGTGTTTAAACCATTTTAAGGGTCGATTTTGGACTGCTGTTGGAGACCGCTAATAACATTTTACCAAAACTATCAATGGGACAGAATAGCTAATATCCAGCCCCACATCGCTGGGGCTGGATAGTTTTTGCATTCATTTCACACAACTATGGCGGACTCCAATAGGTGGTTTAAATAAATAAATAAATGTCGATATTTATATAGCGCCTTTCACAATGTATCAAAGCGCTTCACATTTATTCCGCTGCCACTAGAATATGTCAGCTGCCTTGCAAATGCCCAAGGCATACTCATACCATTGGGCGGTGCTCAATGGACAATATTCCTAACAGCTCCCCATTTAGCACCTGGGTGGAGAGAGGCAAGTGAGGTAAAGTGCCTTGCCCAAGTGCACAACACATTGGCCTCAGCGGGACTCGAACCCAGCATCTTTGGGTCATGAGGCGGTCGTTTAATTAGTTAATTACACAAATTTGAAAACCTAAGCGATCACAATACCTGCCTAATTGGCTACAAAGACCAAATTATTCAACAACCTGATAAAATGTCAAAAAGCTAAAAATCTAGAAAAAAATCACAATTTTAAGCTTATTTGGACCTTTGTCAGGTTTTGACAAAATGGGGCATTTCCTGAAAAATCTGGCTCCATACATTTTAGGTTAAATTTTTAAAAGGAATCAGCTTCATACACCATTTGGTTCAGTGTATTTACTCTTTTGAGTAAAGTCACTTTATGGAACTGATAATAATGGTGCAATTTAAATCAATAAATTTTAGAGTGCTTATTAGGGGAGGGTTGCAAAATAGGTCAAAATATGGTACTCCTTTTCACTCTTGCTCTCCAAGTGCTGTTTTCTGGAAACACATCTCTCATGCATAGACAAACATACCTAGGGGTCTGTCTGCAAAGTTAAGAGTAGCAACATGCAATGAGTAGAAGAGAAAGGTGCCATTAACATTTCGAAAGTTGTGCAAAGCAAATGGAGATTGAGCAATATGTGATAGTGTTACAAATATAACATGTCACAAAGCTATGTGGTGTGGTGTGACCAGAAGGGAGTAGGGGAAGCTCCCCATCCCCATGGGAATTGGAGAATCACACCCCCCCCCTTTTCTGCACAAGCACCAATATGACAGTGAAAGCAACATAGGCCTAATACTAACTACTTAGTTCTCAGGTAGACAAGGATGTATATTTTATTAATCTTTCCCTGGAGATGGCCAGCGCACGTTAGTGTTGCAAAAAAAAAATTTGTGCTTGGCCGGATTCGAATTTCTCTGAGCAAGTACAGACCAATTTTCTGGAATGGGTTTGGTTCCCTATATGACACCATGAAATGTAATTAGATGTAAAATTTTGAAAACAAATATAAAAATTGTATATATAAATATACCATTCTGATGCTATCCATTAGGAGAGCAAACATCTTTCGGACCTGACACCTGTGGATGATGTCTGTCGCTCCTCCTCCGGCCTTGGCTTGATGGCTCGGTTGGCAAGAGCGTCGTGCTAGTAATACGAAGGTCGCCGGTTCAAATCCGCCCAAGCCAGGGGTCGATTTAGGAAATAGAAATGGGCTGAAAAATGCAAAATTTACATGCACAGGGAATATTCTTCATGAACAGAGCCAAAGTTACATGCATATGAGCATGTAAAACCCCTCTAAATCAAACCCTGGGCCAAGTGCACACAGGATTTTTTTTCAACACTAACATGCGCTGGCCATCTCCAGGGAAAGATTAATAAAATATACATCCTTGTCTATCTGGAGAACTAAGTAGTTAAAATTTCAAAAACAAGTATTAAAAAAACAGTATATGTAATTGCCCTCAGAGAGTCATTAAACTACCTGCACACTGAACAAGACACACAGTACACATTATGTTTTCGGTTCTCAATTAGCATGGTGTGGAATGGGCTGGCGCAGACATTTATTGCCAAATCATATGATAACATCAACCACATACTACAGCTACACAGCTATCCGAAAAATGAAAAAACACTGGCCAAGCAGGCCCTTGAAAACCAGAATGCGAAATCATATGATACCGAAATCACGAACGCGTTGGCCAACCTTCCGGATGAATGGATAATAATCTGGACGCATGTTTGGAGGCGAATTCCCCACCTGGAGCCAAACTCCTCCAAAGAATTTGGCTAGACCATGGTAAAAAATGCTGCGTCCAGACCCCGATCCCCGTCCAAACACGCCAGCATGGCTGCCAAGAGGAGCTGCATGACATGCCAGCCAACCACCATACCCCGTGCGAGGACCCCTGGACAGACCCATTGCTGGAATTTTCCAGGGCACCGACCCTAGAAAGGGACCCTCCCTTCCCTAGCCCAACCCCGGGTGGGGGGGATTTCACGATTGTTTTCACATCTGCTCCCTAGGTGTTTTGAACCAATCCCATAATGCCTTACAATTTGGCCTATACTGGCACTGTAAACAAAATCATGTTAGGAACTTAGGGATAAAAATTGTACAAGAATCTAAAGGACCACAAGACATTTCATTATCTGCTAAAAATTCCCTAAGTACTAACACTTGGGGCAAAAATGAGTTTAAAAGTCCAGGTTTTATGTGTTGAAGAATTGATTTTGGTGTGATCACATTACCTATTGAGGTTAAAGTTTCCCAAAACTGGTGCCTTGTGGATTGACTCAATACACCCTCTTGCATCTGCTCCAACCAAATGGGTGGCGACTAAAGAAGAAAATTTTCCGGGAAAAACAGTGCTAGCTGCGTCGCAGCTCCCGATTGTGCCCTCCTTTTCAGTAAACCGAAGCTTGGCTGCAAACACCCACACATGATTGGTGCAAGCTATACAAAGTGGGGCCCGTTATGGTTGATGTCACACTCAACCATCCCGCCGCAGTGACTACCACTCAAGGGCAACATTACTGAAATGGCTGGGACTGAGGCAATTGAACCAGGCCCACTTACTCCCCCCGGAAAACAGACCAAAAACCCAAAGCCAACCAGGACAGGACTCCGCGATGGCAAATCCGTTTTTGACTTGACAATGCAAATAAAAAACGCACATATACCAATGTTCTGATGCTATCCGCTAAGGACGGCGAAGGACATCTTTCGGATTTGACACCTGTGGATGATGTGTGTCACTCCTCTGCCGGCCCTGGCTTGATGGCTCGGTTGGCAAGAGCGTCATGCTAGTAATACGAAGGTCGCCAGTTCGAATCCGGCCAAGCGCACATGGGTGTTTTTTTTTTCAACACTAACGTATGCTGGCCATCTCCAGGGAAAGATTAAAGGCACTATCAGTGATTTGGTAAATCAGAAAATCGAAAAAATCATCAAAAAATCAGATTTTTGCATCTTTGTAACAAGTATAAGTATCCTAACATACCTTGCAAGTGCTACGACTGAAAGCAGCATAATAAGGAAAAAATCGGATATTTTCGTCATTACTGTCTGTACGGACACTTACTGCAACACGTAAATGAATGGAGATTCGTAACTTTGAACACTGCTGTTTTCTTCCTTTTCTGTCTATTTTTCAGTTGCAAAAATAACTTATTAGAATTCTATAGATTTATCCCCCACTTTTAAGCTATTCCTACACATTTCAATTTTTTGATCTATTGGTTGAAATCACTGATAGTGTCTTTAATCAAATATACATTTTTTTATCATTTGTATATCATTTGAGTTACAAGTAAAAGTACAGGGTGATATTGATAGTGTTATCAGATGTCATTGGGTGGTCTCTTTTCTGGTCTTGGTGAGAGATAAATGTAAAAAATACCAATTTGTGTACACTCTCAAAAAATCAACTGCATAAGGATCTTTGAGTTGACTGTGGCATTGTGGAATAATTTCATGGGACTAATATTTCACACTTCCTCTAGATTTGAAAACTTTTTGTAGTGTATCAAATGTGTGTGGCCTTTAGATTTGCACTTTTGTTGCTCTCTTGAAAATGCAAAAAGTAAACCCCCACAAAAATGACCTATACAGAATGATATAATTGTTGAAATCAGGGGTGTGATTCTTCAGGATTTTTCTTGTTTTCAGGATTTTTTATTTTCAAAATTTCCTCAACTTTTTTTAATTTCAGCCCGTTTCTAAGCATTTTAGGTCAATTTTACGCTGTTTTTAAGGATTTTTTAAACCAAATTCAGGATTTTTGCACAAAACTCAATCACACCCCTGAGAAGTAGGAGTGTAGTTCTGTTGTTTTCCCATTCCATCTCAAATTAGAATTTGAGTTGGTTGTCATGCATTAGAAACAGGAGAACCTAACACCGTCTACTCTGCGATAGTTACAAGTACTTGTTTTTTGCTTCGGTGATACATGATCACAATATTGATCTGTTTAGTCAAACCAGGTCATTGCTTGAATGGTTTATTCTGATGGACACTTATGACATTTGAGCACAGCTGATAAATCCATACACTGATCAGTTGGCGTAGTCCGAGACAGTCGATCCAGAGGGGGCAAATTTCCAAGTCGTCCCGCCAGGGTGGGAAAAATTCGTAAATCGTCCCGGTGATTTGCTCCAATTAAGCCTGAATTGGACAAAATGCGCGCGTAGCATGCGAAATTTACTTTAATTTTGCCCAAATTTGGACCGAAATTGGTTGAAATTCCCCGAAAAAGATGGATAAAAATGCACATTTTGGCCCATATCGTCCCGCTTTTTCGAGCCAGAGGGGGCAACTTGCCCCCCCCTGCCCCCCCGGTCGGTACGCTACTGACACTGATCAGCATTTCAATATGCATGTAAATTCAATACAATACTCTTGTGTTATCTACTGTAGATAGCATTATATTTGAGAACCACTGTGTTTGGACACGATAAGAAGAAGCATTATATTTAAGTAAAGCCCCTTTGGGTACAACAAATACTTGTTTTCCTCAAACCATTAGAGTCCAATAATCCTGGGAAGATAAGTCAAGAAAATTTTACAAGGTCTGTCTGCTTGAGTATGATCAATTTTTTTTATATCCAGATTGGGTTAGAATATTTGGTGCTCTGGGCAAGAATTTCATTTCATGATGTCATAGTTTTTGGGCACTATTGTTAATTTCTGCTTGGTGGATTTCGAACAGTGAACCTTTTGGTGAATTTGTTGGTGTGTCTCCCCACACCCCCTAGCTACAACCTCCAGTGATGTCATCTTACCGATTGATTGATTTCTTGCTTGATCGATTGCTTAGATTTTCAAACAAATCTTGCCAACTGGGCTTTGTATCTTCACCATAGGTACTGCTCGAATGCATGTCCTTCTTGCTGTCTGCAGTAGATAGCATGACACATTGGAAAGTTTGTTATTTTCATCCCCAGATTTTGTGTCATAAATATAGAACTGCAGCATCAAGTTAGGAAAGAAAATCATGGCCCATTGTTATAATTTAGTGATCAATTCACTCTACACATGTTTGGGTATATGTCCTATTAACATCAAACCTGTAAGATATTTAATTTCTACCAGTTATAAACTTTTGCACAGAAATACAATTATACATTCAATATTTTAGAAACAAACATACTAGTATACACTGTACTTTATAAGTAGATATTCTAAATGTTAATGGTAGATCACTTATTTTGAAGCTTTGTATGAAAACACAAAGACTATGATGGCCAAAGGAAATCTATAATCAGCAAAGCATTGATTTTAATATCCACAACTTGTGATTTTTTGCCCGAGTCTGGACAAAAAGTAGCCTCAGAGATTTGTGTGGATGGTTATTCAAATGTGAAACTGATAAAACATTAGCAAGTTGATCCATGAGGGAATACAGATGTTGGAAAGACAGATCCATCCTCTAGGCAGTATCACATCTAAATCCTCTTGTTATTTATGTTGGTTTTCGTGTGCCTTTATTTTGTATGCAGGCTATGCAGCTGCAAGAAATTCAGCAGATTTTCCAACTAGTTTCGTTCAGATATTTGATATGAAATTCTGTTATCTAGTTGAAACGCAGGGGCATTTTGAAAGTGGGGCTTCTTAGCATTGTATATTCAACCATTATTTTGCTAAACTCAACACCGTTAACCCCCATATTACAAGAAATATAAATAATTATCAATTAAATAGAAATAAAACAGCGTTTGAATCAAAGGATGGTCGTTCGACAGGACCTTAGTATTTTGGAATAATTTGACCAGTGATTTAAAAACAGCCTAAACTCTGAACTGTTCCAAGTATAGTTTGAAATATGATTATGCAGTGTCAATAATAAGTTAATTTATGTAATAGATAGTTAGTTAAACCAAAGTTTTAAATCCAGTTTTGTCCCTGCTTCACTCAGCAATACTGCAGTGCTGTGTGAGGATGTAAAGTAATATAATTATAATGTTATATAATTATTGTTGACTAAAATTGTTGCGTTTGCTTCCATATTTTTTATTTGGTATCTACACAACTTTCATAGTGTCCACCACCTGTGGCCATTTTTGGCCTGTACAGGCTGTCCCAAAAAATGTTAACACTCGAGACACAGCCATTTTGTAAAAAAATAAAGTACACATGGAACTTTGTTTGGTATGCTCTTAAAGCTAACTAAATAAGCTTTTATTTGCCGTTCATTTCATTTCAATGCGATATGTAGAACAAAAGATATGCTTGGTCAAAAAGGAGAGTACAAATTCGGATTGGTCCGATTTGCAATGGTTACATTTGTAAGATTGTGTAAAACGTGATTTTGTAACATACTCAAAATTGGGATATTGATTGTGTTATTGATTGGCAATTGAGCCTATTGAAGATATTGACAATCCCTTTTGAACTTCATTGTCATAAAGTGTGAGCATTGTCTTTATGATCAGTAATACTTTGTATTTTTCAAATATTAATCAGTCAGTTCACTTTCATTAGCAGCGTTAGCCCTATCAAATCGCTCAAAATTACACAGAATGTTAAACCAAACCAAACTAAACCCACAATCATACACTTCCTTATTGGATTCCCAAGAAAATTTATGATTCTATAGGCAGAATAAACAACAAAAACATTAAAGTAAACAAAAACAAAAAAGAAAGAGAAACTTCCGATAATAAACCTACATGGACTAATGAAGCAGGCAGAATTGGAAATAAGACACCGTGGCAGGACATAGAGATCCACGGACAAGAATGGCAAGAAATCAAAGCCAACATTTCTCTGGTTAGAAGAGCAGTTGGTGGTAGATCCAACGATGAACGTTGGTAAAACCACGGGTGGCAGAATCTCAAAGGTTCTTCTATAGAAAAACACTACAAAATCTATTTGTTTTCTTTTAGATGGAAAGAAGATGTGCCATGAAGCCAACTGTATTCACCACTGCATCATGCTTCCAAGTGTTCTAAGGCAGAAAATCGGACCAAGATGATTACGCCCCTCTCTAATGATGAAGAATCTTTTTTGTTTACGTATCGGATTGGAATGAAATAAATGCAAATTAAAGCTTCGTTTTATTGGCTTCAAAGAAATACCAAACAAGGACCCAATCGTACTTTTCTTGTTATCAAAATCCGTCGTCCAGAAGTGTTAACATTTTTTTTTGGGACAGCCTGTACAGGTTGACTCCTCCCTGTGATAAAATTATTGCTTTTTAGTTTATTACTGTATTTACAATGATTTATTTGATTGGTATGGAATACAATATATGAAGACAGGATGAACAATCTGAAGGTTGTGTGGTCTTGTAGTCAATCACCATAAGCTCTGTATTAATGTGATTGTCCAGTTAATATTTACAATTGTGAGTTGCTTGACTCATTACAATGGTCAACTCATATTATCCAGCTAGATCATCATCTTCTTCTAAGCCACATGCACCTGCAACTGTTTGCAGCGCTATCACCTTTTGAAAATACGTCTTAGCTTAAAGCGCTGCTTCTGTTTGTCCCTTCACAAGCTTGAGGTAAGATCTTTCTGATAATACGGTCCCCGGACGGAGCGACCGCTGTGTCAGCATAGAGCCATGCGTGCTCACAATTCAGGAAAAACAAAATTTGCCGCTGATATGATTTACAGTGCCAGCAACTATTTTTAGGTGACAACCTTGTCTTGTGTATAATGCGCAACAAATGCAGGTGCGGTTAAGCGAAATATATATTTCTTGCTGTTGCTATATTTCCATACAGGCGTGGAAATTTTTGGAAGTAAATGTAGTAAAAATAGAACGTAAGTATTAAACTAAATGTCAATATCTGTCATTTCATCAGGATGTAAATAAATAACATTTGTTTTTGCATTACTGTTTTGGAGATCATAGTAAAAATGTCTGATATGTTAAAGCTTGGAACAACACAATTTTTTAAATATTGGCAATTTTATGTATTTTCATACCATGTAGGACATTAGACTAAGGCCCATATTCCAGAAACTTGTTCAGTTAAATGCAATTTTAGCTTAAATCACTGTGATTTAAAATGGCATTCAAGCAAAATGCATTTAAATATATTTAACCATTTGCTTACTTAAAGATACTGTCAGTGATCCACCCAAAAGAGTCAAAATATTTGAAATTTGCAGGAATAGCTTAAAAGTGAAGGATAAGTCTTATAAAATTCTCATAAGTTGCTGTTTTAACAGAAATCAATAGAAAGGAAGAAAACAGAAGTATTCAAAGCTATGAATCCCATTAAATAATGTGTTGTAGTAAATGTCCATACTAAAATATCAGTTTTTCCTTATTAGGCTGCTTTTTTGTCTTATCACTTGCACGAATTGTTAGGCTGCTGATACTTGTTACAAATATGCACAGAACTGATTTTTAATGACTTTTTTATTTTCTGATTTAGCAAATCACTGCTAGTGCCTTTAAAGGGATTAGCAGCGATTTGCTAATCCGAAACATCGAAAAAAATCATCAAAATTCGTATTTTTGTTACTGGCAAGGATATGCAAACATAACCTGCAAGTGGTTGGCTTGAAATCCGGGTATTAAAGACAAGGCAGTACTTTTTATACGATTCTTTAATTTCTATACGTGCGTATCAAAATTCCGACTTGAGATCAAGAAAGCCTTTCTCGGTGAATATCCCAGATTTTAAGCGTGATATTGTGCACCATGATCAATACAGTTTGACCTCAAACACAAACATTATTGATCTTTGTTTATTCTGTGCTATAGTGTAAACCACAATCAGCTGTTTATTGTAGGTTTTGAGACGTCATCACTGTATGTCTATTTGCGGGAGATATGACAAATTTCCTCAAATACTTCATTTTTTCACTATTTGGTGGTTTGTTCTACATTAAAGCAGTTATACACACTTATCCCTGACTTATAAGTTAAAACAAATGCATTTCCACACTTTTCAATTCTCTCGCAATATCGCTGCTAATCCCTTTAAACAGAAGATAAATTCATTTATCTGATCTCACAGATAAAGGTTCGTTTAGGTTAAAATCGTGGCATGCTAAACATCTTTTTTGGATTAAGGGCCTGAGTGTTTCAAAATGATTGATCTTGTAGTTTGATTTTAAGGCAGAAAACATTGCTAATTTTGCAATTTTCTTTTCTATTAATTTTATGAGTTTTTGAATCCCTTCTGCAAAAACTCTCTGTAAAACACTGTCAAGAAATACTTTGGATTCAGATTGTGGAAATTGGTTTCCAAGAAATTTTAGAAAATGTTTAAAAAGTGAACCCTCTCTATACCAAAATTGGCATGAAAAGGGGATCTTCAATCTTCATATACCATGAGCTTGAAAATGAGGCCCATGTTGCAGGCACATACCCATGATCATCTGTATTGAGTAGCCCCTTTCCCATGGTTCATTTCTGGGTATTCATTCTGATTTCATATGTTAGGAAATGCTTTATCTTACTGCTATGTTGGTGTGGTCTTGCTGCATACAGTAATCGTGGCCCAAAACATACTGGACACTGTAGTGGTATGTACCTAGGCAAACAATACAGCAAAACATAAGTTACCGCATGAGATGGTACATCCTCAAATATCTTTTAATTTATCAAATCACTGATGGTACCTTTAATTCACTGATCTACTGTTCCAACAAATGCAACTATCCATGAACTTCAATCTCAGTATGGGGTTTACAAAGGCACGATTCCCTTCCCTTGGTGTTTTGGGGTTTTTACGACATCAGAAATGGGAGTATAACCTGGTTCAAGGTATATTTGCAACCATTAATCCCTATTAATGCCTTATCTAGCTGAGTTATTATGGATTTTCTACAATGGCAGAATTTCTTTTCTTTTTTCTTTTTTTTTTGCAGGCCATGCACAGAATATTTGTAAATGCACTGCCGCAGTATTTGAAGGTCATTGTTATGGTGATTGAACTGTGTTTGATTGATACCTTCATATATGCATTGTGTTATACACCTTATTTGATTTTCTGTACCATTTTGAGAACGAATGTCAATTCACCTATTGAGTTGCCATATTTCAATTGCTATTTGTGAATTTCCCAAACATGGCCGAATAAATTTAATTGTATGATGTATTCATAGAGTAGTGGAAATAGCCTACTATAGACCTCATGATAGAATTTGGTCATTTTATGAATAAATGGTAACAATATGGTGGTCAGGCTGACATCAGTTTCCAGCATTTGGGTGGGCACAAAAATAGTTGAAATTATTTCACTACTTTTACCCAAGAGGTAGATCATTCATATAACCTGGTGAACAGGTTGAAATCCATTTGATTTCTCACTATAGTAGATTCAACCCATCGTGTCACCTCGGGAAAAGTTTTGGACAGCGTCGATTACTTGTGAGAGGAGGCAGAATATGTGGGTCGATTCACCTGTTTCCTGAACGAACTAAGATACTCTCGCCTTTCCTGTTCAGAAGGGTACAAAGACTTTTTTGTTCCCTCGTATCCAAAACACAGCGCTCAAGCCTCAAAAGTCAGTAACGTTCAACTCACCTGTTACATGAATACTATTAAAGCAAATGCGATTAGTCAGAATGTTTTGAGAGTTAATGTAGCTACATGCGTTTACGTTGACTTGAATGATTTCATTAAGCACATAATTGATTTTTTCTGTGCTAGTGGACTATATGTTTCAATAGATTTAGCGTGGAATTTTAATTTCCATCCAATGCACATCCCCTCATTCAATGCCAGTACCTTCGGAAAAGTACTAGAGGTGACAGGATGGGATGAATCTACTATAATATAGTAAAAAAAAATTCTTCCCTCCACAACATACTACAATTCACCTTAATAACTGGAATCGCAACGCAGTTCAGACAGAAGATGTGTAAATATTATAATTTAAAGAGAATAACATTAAATTATAAGCAAATAGGCTTGTATGCAATGGTGAAGAAATTAAAAACAGTAAATTGAAACTTCTGCATCACACAAAATTTGCTAACTTCCAATTATAGGAGATAAGATGTTATGATTGATCTCAATGCCAGCTGAAATTAAACACCTACGATTTGTTGATGATATTGTTATGATCTCTGAGACTGCAGAGAAACTAGAAGAAATGATAGGTCTTGATAGGGAGAACAAAAAGTGTGGATGAATATAACAATAAAATTCCTTTAAAAAGGAAAGGGCGTGCAAAATAGAAATTTCCAATTGAAAGGTATGAATATGGTTATACTTTTAGTCTATGGCAGTTATATTTCCACGATATACACATCATGATCTTTGGCGGTCGGAGAGAAATAGATAATGTCTTATATAAATCATGGCATTTTTTTCCATAAACGATTATTTCAATTCGATTTAAGGAATCTGTTAACCAGCAAAATACCCAAATTTCTGCGAATTCCACTAATGAATAATATCGCTTAGTATTTCTACTCTTTTGAACATTGATATCTTTTTGTCGATGTATGTACGTTCAGGTTTTCGCTTGGCGTATCTTATTTAGTACATATCCATATGACATAAAATTGCACATTTCATTAACTATCACTCATGCAGATTTTAGAGAATATAAACGGCACAAGTATTTTCTGCAACACTGGTATTTGAAAAGTAGGTCAAATCCCAAGCGAATAAAGTGGGTAGCCTGCTACCATGTCCAAAAAGAATCAAATGGAGATGGGGGACGAAAACCCATGAATGTCTAACGTGAATGCCTATTCAAACGCCTATCTATTGAAAATCTTGTCACAGGAGAATTTGAATAGACAGGCATTTGAATAGGCATTTGTGTTAGACATTTATGGGTTTCTGCAACCTACCTATTGTCAGGCATGTAGGAACTACAGCCTGGCAGAGACACGCACTCAACTGCAACATTGGCCATAGCTTGAAAAAGGCCTTTGCCCAGCAATGGGATGATATGGGCTGTTGATGATGATGTTTGCCAAGAGGAATAGCAGATTCACCATTATTGTCCTCTTGATGTCAAATCAATCCATCTACAACCACTTTCTT
The DNA here is from genome assembly GCA_023653785.1 of Ophioderma brevispina. NCBI lineage: Eukaryota > Metazoa > Echinodermata > Ophiuroidea > Amphilepidida > Ophiodermatidae > Ophioderma > Ophioderma brevispina. Next base: position 158,544 of record JAMKCH010015905.1, read on the forward strand.
CTCAGCCTGCCTGCAGACTTGTTTTTCCTTTTTGAATGGCTTTGCCATGAACTGGCACGGACATGACCAAGTCTAAAAATAATACCATATTCCTTATGTGCGTTTTGTAGTCAAAATAGATTTGGCACTTTTTCTCACTAACCCTAACTCCCTTCTAAGCTATATGGGGTAAATTAAAGGTGCTCTAACCGATTACAACATTTGTCCAAGATATTTATGATTTGACACAAAACAAATTGCAAAAGAAACAATTTTGGTGTTAATATACTGTGGAATTGTCCAAAAATAATATATCAAAAGTTTATAATTTAACCTAGTAGAACATGTAGAAGAATAAGGGGGCATCGTTGTACAGGGGTAAACAATTAGAATGGTTCAAATCAATTTAAAAGATGTATCACTTTATTGAGCTACTCCTAAGGTTTACAAAGGTATAGTTTTACTATGGTCTATGGTTTTAGTACAGTAGGTACATACCAGTTCAAGGTCATCCTGGGTTAAAATTTACAAAATGGTCTGATTTTGTTTGCTCTGATTGTAAATTGTTCATTTGGTCACACTAGATGAATAATTATTGTATATAAAGTCTTTGTCCGACAATTATATAAGAATTACAGAGATGTGAATGGTGACCTTCCATAGACCCTGTAGCCCCAGGTCACATTGTTCATTTCAATTATGCAATGACTATCATAGATGGCACAACCAGTATATTTTTAGACAAACAACTTGACAAAAAAAACAAAAACCATTTTTATAAAACAATATATCTGTAAATTTTACCCCCATTGGGACCTTGATCTACTTTAACTAAACATTTGAACTACAACCTGTAGATAGGGCAAACGATACCTTTTCAAGTCCTTAGAAGGTGATTAAAATGTTGATATACTTTTCATATGCATTTTGACCCTTTTCATATTTTGAGCCCTGTATATAAACCTTACCCCTTTAAAAATACATATTCCACTCCTTTGATTATGGTAACTTGATATATTATTCTTAAAGGTTTTCTACAATTCTGGAGAAATGATTCTTTTGCAATTAGTTTTGGGTTAAGGCATCTTTTGTTATAATTTGACTGGCCTAAATACCAGTCAACTGCAAGCCATGCTGCTACGTGTCAGTGCCCAACTGTAAACTCCATTAAGTTTTACACAAGGGATTAATTTTGTTAGAGACATTTTGGACGATAATGGTAAATTTCTCTCCTTAGCAGATTTGAAGGCTAAATTTAAGGTCCGTACGAATTTTATTGAATATGGTGGCATTGTGAGATCCATTAAATATTCTTTCCACCATCATCTTGATGAAGTTTTTGATATTTCTCTTCCACAACAGTCATTTAATTTTGAGTTTATTTTGAGAGATAAGAAAGGTTCAAGGAGAATTTATGATTCGCTTGTTGGTGTGAAAAAAATTGTTAGAAAGTTTACTGATAAGTGGAGTATCAAGTTGGGCATACATTATGACTCAAATATGTGGATGAATATTTACAGTATTCCTTTCAAATGTACAATGGATACTAAACTTCAATGGTTTCAGTATAGAATCATTCATAGAATTTTGGGTGTCAACTCCTTTCTTTTTAAAATAGGTAGAAAGGACTCTAACCTGTGTACTTTTTGTAATGGGGATGAAGAAACACTCACTCACCTTTTTTGTAAGTGTAACTTTACAATTGCATTGTGGACCAGTGTTGTTGAATGGCTAAAAGATGTCTATAATGTGACTTTAGTTATTGATAACGAATTATGTATGTTCGGGTGAGAAATGTTAAATTGACCGCTCTCAATTTAATTTTCTTGCTCTGTCGTTTCCATATCTCTAAAATGAAGATGAGTGAAAGACGTCCTAACTTTGAGGTCTTTAAAAAGAGATTCAAAGATATATTATTTTTGAGAAATATATTTGTACAAAGAACTGTACACTTCCCAAGTTTAACAAAAAATGGCATACTTTAGGAGTATAAATCTATTGTTATTTCCACCTGTACTGTTGAACTATTTTTGTCTATCATCATGTATGTGATTTGTGAATAAAAATGTTTTCCCCTGTGGAAAAAAAGAAAAAAAAAAAAAAGTTTTACACAATGGCTTGTGTGCGGGTTATCAAAAATGGGGAGGGCGTACAAACCCTCAAAGCGTAGTGACCCCCGGTGTTGGTGTTTGCCAGCTGAATTTTTCACATGGGAAAGAATGGTACATCTAGGTAATTTACTTAAGTGCACAAAATACTATAGATTTTTGTCAAACCAGTAAATATACTGAAACCTCACCCACCTGCAACTAGTACCATGTGCATTGGATTCATGCACGCACTGCACGCACACACACACACACATAGACATAGTTTTTGCAGCATTTGCTGATCTATTCTCATGTATACAGGCAAGGGCTAATAGGGACATCTGCTTTCACGCAACAATTGTTACAGTTTGTTGTAAAACCTACATGGGGGAAAATACTTGTCACTTTCATGATTGCCTGAGAAAAACAGATTGAATTGAAAACCAAAATATTTACCCACATGCGGGAGTGAAGACAACATGCCTCACGTTACAATAAACATTTGACGTCAAAAGGTTGTGAATACTCCCTTGGTACACAACCAATCTTCAATGGAAGACCTGTGAAGTAGCTGTAAGTACACAACCAATTTCTTCGTGGAAGTACTGGAATGTAGCTGTTAAGTAAGCAATGAGTACCACCTGAATGGGTACAACATCGCCGGGCCTCAAAAGTGTGGTAATCATCCACATAGGTACACACGCCCAGTAGTAGCCTAACCACTAGTCACCTCATGCGGGAGTACCTGCCAGGGTACTCCCATGCAAATGAGCTTGAGCTCTGTGTGATTATTGTAGCAATTGGATCAATTATTACATTTTGGTCACATATGTTATATGTTTTTACACAAATGTCATATTAGGGGTTTTTGGTGATGTTCAACTCAAATATAGATGTTTACGAAGATGGGAAATGATCAGAAAGTAGTAAACAACAATAGAATGTTTGGGCCCTCTATGGTCCAAAAGTGCTGCCTACTAGAGCGGGTTGGGGAGTACTGTTGAGGTACTCCCGTGGAGTAGCTGCAGGGGTACTCCGTACTGGTGGCGTACAATGGGGTACCTGTCAGTCACAGCAGGTAACTCTGTACACAGCAGTTCCTACTCACGGTGTAACCAGAGCTTAGGCTACTCATGGCTACTCCATTAGCTCTACTCCAAGGGTACCCCTTGAGAACATTATTGATGCAGTGCCACAAAAATAAGAATATTGCGAAGTACAGCAGCCACGGGGTGGATAGCCGCTATGTTTACTTAGCAGTACCCATCCGATAGTGTACTCTACAGTTGCCTGCTGGTGACTGAAGGTACCCATGTAAGCACCAGTAGCGGAGTACCTGCAGCACTCCCGGGAGTACCTTCACAGGTACTCCCCTACTGGCTGCATAGTAGGCAGCACTTTGGACCATAGAGGCGCCAAACCATTCTATTGTGTTTACGACTTTCTGATCATTTTCAAGCTTTAGTAACATCTATATTGAGTTGAGCATTACCGAAAACCCCTATATAGGACATTTTGTGTAAAAACATCTAACATATGTGACCAAATGTTAAGTAATGGATACAATTACTACATAATCACACAGAGCTTCAAAGCTATTTGCATGGAGTACTCCACTGCAGGTACTCCCGCATGGGGTGACTAGTGGTTAGGTAATGCGTGTGTACCTGGGTTGGTGATTACCCCCACTTTTGCGGCCGGACGATGTGGTACCCATGCATGTGGGTTACTCCATGGCTACTTAACAGCTACTGCACAGGTACTTCCTGAAGAAATTGGTTGGATAGAGCGTACACTTTCGGATGGGTACTGCTAAGTAAACAACTAGCTTGCATCACCCAGTGGCTGGTACTTCGCAAGTATTAGTGTGGCACTGCATCACTAATGATCAAGGGCTTGGTACCCTTTGAGCGAGCTAAGAGTACACATGAGTAGCCTAAGCTTGGTTACACCGTGAGTAGGAATCTTGTGTGTAGCCATGGAGTACCCACTCCGCATGGGTACCACATCGCCGGCCACAAAAGGGGGGGTAATCATCCACATAGGTACACATGCCGTAGCTAACACTTAGTCACCCCATGCTGGTCCAGTACCTGATGGGTATCTGGGTACTCCTAGTGAAAAATGAGCTTTGAGGATCTTTCTGTTGGTTTTTTGTGATTAGTGTAGTAATTTTATCCATTACTTAACATGTGGTCACATATGTTATATGTTTGTACACAAAAAAACATGTCATATATAGGGGTTTTTGGTGAGCTCAACTCCAAACACATAGATGTTATCTAGCTTGAAAATGATCAGAAAGTCGTACACAACAATAGAATGTTTGGCGCCCTCTATGGTCCAAAGTGAGGTCCTACTAGGCAGCCCAGCCGGTAGGGGAGTACCTGTGACGTGAAGGTACTCCCGTGGAGTAGCTTCAGATGTACTCCACTACTGGGGGGCTTACATGGGTACCTGTTAGTCACCTAGCCGCAACTGTAGAGTTACACTATAGGATGCGGTACTGCTAAGTAGACATAGTGCCTAGTCCCCAGTGGCTTGTGTACTTCGCAAGTACTTAGTTGGAGGCACGCATCAAAGGTATCAAAGGGGCATCCAAAAAAACAAAAAAAACTCAAAAATAAAAGAACTTAAAAAAAAATGGGGTTGAGGGTACCCTTAGAGTAAGATCTAGAGCTTAGAGTAAACATGGAGTAGCCTAGCTCTGGGTTACACCGTGAGTAGGAATGATTGCTGTGTATTTGTATTTTCATGTTTTTGAGCAAACAAATTGAAAACCTGACATAAAATATATGAACCCATCGGGTGGTTGCTTAGAGGTCGCCAGTGAACGTTTACAAAAAATTTAATGATTTGAGAATATTCTGCTGTTGTTTGTCAAAAAGTGTGTGTCTAAGGCTTTAGAGGTTAAATGTAGGGTCAAGTTTAAGGCATATGTTATTGTAGATCAGAGGCTTGCCAAGAAAAGGGGTTCTCTTTGGGTGTGTTGAGGTTGTATGTTAATGGGATTTGTTGTTAAAAGCAGTGTTGTATTTCTTTAAGAAATGCTTCAAATTTTGCTGAGATTTGGCACTGGCAAAATAACAATAATGTATAACCCTAAAACCCTCACCTGTGAATGATATCTGCAGATTATGCATTTATATCTTACTTGTTATTGGCTAACTTCAATTCACTTGTACAAAATCCTATAATTACAAAAAATTATGCTAATTCTGATAAACATATCAAAATAATCAAGTATCTTATCACAATGCATACATAAATAATTCAAGTATTTTATCAAATGACATCAAAAATCAAGTATTCTTATCAACATGACATCAAAAATACTAAAGTATTCTATTCAACATTGACATCAAAATAATAAATATTCTTATCAACATGAATCAATACATTAATCCAAGTAGTCTTATCAACATGACATAACAATAATCAAGTATTTTATTAATTTTAATTTGCAATCTTGTTATCAAATTATACATAATCAAACATGCATCAAAATCAATCAAGTCTTTTATCAACATGACATCAAAATAATCAAGTATCTTATCAACGGACATCAATAATCAAGTATTCTTATCAACAGACATCAAAATAATCAAGTATTCTTATCGTCTAGTACAAAACAATGTCAGTTCCACGCTTTTAGCTACAAGATTTAGGTATACCTATGCAAGATTTGAAATTTATATGCGACATGCTATAAAAAGCTTGTAATTTTTTGTGGCGGACGCAAGACTTCATTTTCTTGGGGTGGAGTGGAAACGGGGAAAGTGATTTTTTTTGGGGGGGAATGAAGATTCGGGGAGAGGACAAATTAAAATATTTGTATATTTTCAACCAATTTTTGGTGGCCAAAAATCGCCATTTTTTCTCAAATTTTGATGATTTTGGTCCTAATCACTGTTTTTTGCCAACAATCCGGCATTTTTTTTTCCACCGGGGGGGGGGGGGGGGGGGGGGGGAGGGGTGGGGGGGGGGGGGTTGGGGGGGGGGGGGGGGGAGAGTACCACTGGGAAGAAAGAAATATGTGGGGGAAAGAACGAAATATGTGGGGGGAAGAAAGCAAATATGTGGGGTAAAGAAAGAAATCTTGGGAAAATGCCTCCCATGCCCCCCCCTGGCACCGCCACTGCTTATTTGTGTACCTTTTTTAAGCTTGAATTAAACTACAAAGAGTTGGTAAAAAACACTTTTAAAAGTGACCAGCATTTTTTTCAAGCCTTTTAGTGACCAAGGCATTCCAATGGACCTCAACATATCCACTTTCCTCAAGGATCTTTGCATGCAATCTATCACATTTGAAGGGTCATAAGACACACCAAATCAGCAATAAAAATAAATTTTATTATTTGGGCTGTCAACTATGGGGCAAAACCATTTGTTCTCAAAACAAGCTAATTGGGCAAAAAAGATGAAAATGTCAATGAGCCCACCCCCTTGTACTTAACAACATCATACCATTTGAAGCTAATTTGATCTGATATCTGCTCTAAATGTAGCATGTTTTTGCTGGCCCTGTAACTTAGGTCTTCTAAGTATATGATTATCAACATAAATAAGTTTCAAGTTTTTGATGTAGTGCAGACTAATTAAGACTTTTTCTGTGGTTTTTGGTGTTTGTTTTGTTGGTGTTTTTGTGCCCAATTTTTGTGGTTTTTTTGGAAAAAAAACATAATTTTTGCCCTTAATTTTTAGCCCAAATAATAACATTCATATTTGTTGCTATTTGGTTTTCAATAGGACCCAGCACATGTGGTATATTTTGTGCAAAATCCCTTTTGAAAGTGTTTTTCCTTATGGGTCCATGGAACCCCTTCTCCCTGGGCATAATGGGAGTGAAAACCTCCTGGTCATTAAAGTGTTAATTTGAAATCAAAATAACTGCTGCAACAATGAAGAAAAAACATGACCCAATACAATGTACCTATTTATATCGAATTGTGCATTCTCGTAGTAATCCAAAGGTCATAGCCCTTTAATTGCATTATTGGTATGTCCATTTTATCAGTGATCTCCCAAACCACACCAAATAAATCTACCTGGCACTTGCACTTTGTACCCAACAATCCCACGCAGGGATCCTAAATAAATCAGATATGACGCTCGATCATAGAATGGAGGCTCTGCGATGAAAGCTGGTACTATATTTCGCCAGTCGTCCGTGGCGGCTTTACGTTAGTCCATCCCCGCATTATACGTCATGTTTGCTAAATTAGTACGCCATGCTCATAAATTATTAGCTAATTATTTAAAGCTTATCTTAAACGGTGGCGCTATCACCATCGGGATATCAGAAATCGTCTCATGGGCATTTGTACACAGTGTCACCCGCCTGATACCCATGCTTATCTTTAAGTCTTTTTGTACTACAAATAATTATAAATATATATTCATAGAGTTCAAGCAAACAAAATATTCTTGTGAAGCAAATGAAATCCACTGACCAAAATTGACATATGTGTCCATGGAGTACTATTTAAAAGAATGACTTTGATTCCAATAGGGTCAAATCATTATTCCATTTGTGTGTGGGGGGGGGGGGGGGGGATTGTAAATAAATGTATTTGGATAAATATTCAAACTAAAAGGTAGTAAGATAATAACCTGGGAAGAGTATGTCAATACTTTTCCCTGATCAAAACAGTATTACAGTTATACAAGAAACCTTTTGGTGCTGGGCACCAATGTATGCCCCCGCGCAATGGCAGAATTTATTTAAAAACAAACTCCCAAAATAGCCAAGAATTAGAGAATACTACCGTTTTCCAACAAAAAATTATTGCTTGGCCAGGTGACTTTTTACTGAAAACTGAATATGGTAATAATAGTGGTATCGTAAGTTTTGATTTGATTCAAGTTCACTTATTATTGTTCAAGTTAAGGATCACTGTAGTACCTCAATAATCTTCAATAGCCTACCCTCAAAACTGATGTCAGCTGCCAAAATTGGTCCATATTTCTGACTGAATGCAATGATATAGTACCGGAGTATTAACCGGGCACTGTTGGCAGTTCGCCTTAACTGGCTGATATTTTTACCCCCACTTAAACACATGGAAATAAAACCTTGTGCAGATCCTATAAATTGTCTACAAACACTGAAAATACAATCTATCGCACACTGTTCATCATTTTAACTTACACAAAACTATCTTGTGTTTGCATAAATATTTATGTCATGTGCATCACAACCTTAAGTAATTTAGAAGCACTGGTTCATCATTTTTCATTGTTTGCAAATTGTTATGACCAAGGCGCTTCATGCTTCAAAAGTCCGCAAAACCTCCATGTCTGCCAAGTTATTCAACATCTATAGCCCCGCGGCGGGAGGCGCGGGGCAATGAAAGCATATAGCTAGCCTTAACACATAGTTGTCAGTGTCTCTAGCGAAAAGCAGACGAGACAGTGGTTTCCAGCACTACTTGTTTTTTAGATAGGAAACGGTGTGGCGTGTCAGGTAACTGGCTTAAAAAAGAACATGTACCAGCAGCTACCTTTCAAAGTAAAACAAAATGGATTTAAAACTTTGCTTGTGAAATCATTCATACAGAACAAGTATGGCCATATTCCCAGACGGAATGTTCAAATTAAATTACCCGGGGCAAATTTTCCCAGAAGTATATAAAGTGGATTGTCATCTGTGGATGTCATTTCCATATTTATTCATGCATATCCCTCTGGTTCTTTACAAAGTTTTGTCAATTGTAGCAATTTCTAAAATAGGATGATTAATTTGCACTATCTTTGATTCTTCTGCCTTTGGCCCGCTTCAAATACAAAGGTCCTAAAAAAAGTTGTTTGCTGTAATGGAGGAAATTATTAGGGTCGGTCGATTTTTTTTTTTTTTTTTTTTTTTTAGCTGAACTGCAAACACAGTTTTACTATAAAATAAATACAAATGCTATTTTATTAAAGTTTTTATCAATGTACATTTTACTACTTTGGTTGTTTGTTGGCTTGTTTGATGTTTTTTGTCTTAAATTGCAAACATTGTTAAAAAAAATTGAAAGGGTAAAAAAAAAAATCAGGGTCAGTCGGCAGATTTTTCTACAGTCGCCACAAATACTTAAGTGGTATTTGCTCTGCTTTGAGCAAAATGTGCATAAACACATATGATTTTGTGAAAACTCTGATTACTACTTCACTCCTGAAACAGTGCGAGTTTGAGAGTGGTTTAGATCATACAAAGCTCTACCCCTTTTCACATGTTTCGGGGCGCTAGCTCGAACGTTTCTATTAATATCGCTTTTACCCTGAAGTAATATCATCATGATTTTTTCAAACACACACACAGGGTTGTATTTCTAGAAACTTAAATTCCTGAACTCTTGATTAAACCCTGTAATAGTCACGCCATCTAACAAAACTAGTGAGCCACAATTGGTTTTGTTGATATTTGAAGAGCCCAAGCATAATTTGTATTTCCTCATTGAAATCATACATCTTATCCCTCGAATCTGTAAATATTCATGTTATTTGTGTGAATAAGAATAGGGAGAGAAAATACAAAATTGAATGGGAAAAAAATGTAGAAAAATAAAATAAGAAGATATTGATAAGGAAGTACTGAGAAGTAGGGCATGCGATTACTAGTATCAATTCCTGATACTTGCTTAAAGGCACTATCAGTGATTTGCAAAAATCAGAAAATTAGATTTTTGCATGTCTGTAACAAGTATATGCCCTACAAATGATAGGACCAAAAGCACCCAAATAAGGACAAAATTGGACATTTTAGTCATAGTGTCCGTACGGACACTTACTACAACACGTAATTGAATGGAGAATCGCATCTTTGAACACTGCAGTTTTCTTCCTTTTCTGTCAATTCTTCAGTTGGAAAAAGTAACTTACGTGATTTGTACAGGCTTACCTTTCACTTTTAAGCTATTCCTGCAAATTTCAAGTATTTTGACTCTTTCAGATAAATCACTTATAGTGTCTTTAAGTCAGTATCCACCTTACAGGAATTGTTCTATATTGTTGAATTTAACCCAAATTATTTGTTCTCTTTTGTATCATTTCAGAATCTGCAAGTGTGGTTTCCAGTCCACCAAGAGAACCAAGCCCTGTCAAAATTGATATTCCTTTTGAGGTCTCCTCAACAGATGTAGCTCTAGCAACTGTACCAGGTGAAACAGTCTTCAATCCCAGAGAAAAGAAGTTCTCTGAAGAGGAGCTGAAGCCTCAACCGATGATTAAGAAATCACGGAAAGTATTTGTCCCCGATGAACAAAAGGACGATAAATACTGGGAGCGCAGGAGAAAAAATAATGTTGCTGCTAAGAGGTCACGAGATGCGAGAAGGGTTAAAGAAAACCAAATTGTATTGAGGGCATCATTTTTAGAAAGGGAGAATAGTGCTCTGAAAGGGGAAGTATTAGGTCTCAAGAAAGACAACATGAGTCTGAAGAAAGTTGTTGCAAATTTAGAGAAGCAACTCAGAGCAATGCAAGATGGGAAACTAAAGTAACAATATAAATTTAATTTGTGCTTTTGAGAGAGAGAAATTGTGACCGTCCACCACAGGTGGGCAGTAATGCTGGTATTCAAAATCAGATGAAACTCAGAAGTCACGGATGCAGTGATTACATCATCAAACGAAGACATTATATGGGCATGAAATCACTCGCCTGGCACCACCGTAGCGTGATATCCCTGGTCATGGGGTGGGCCTGAAGGGCCCCTGGTTCAATACCAACCCGAATTTCCAACTTTTCTCTTTCCCCTCTTCCCTTATTCACTCCCTCCCTTATTCTATAAGCAGTATTCATCAAATTCAAAGAAACATTCTTATGCCAGTAAGGAGTCAAAACTTTCCAAATTTAAGTTGTGACCATTTTTTGAATTAATTTAAACAAAAGTCTGTCATTTTTTTAAAAAGTTTTTCACAATTTTAACTTGGAAAAAGTGTCAGCTCCCTACTGACTATTTTACATGTCATTTATTTTTGCCATGGGAAAATTAAGAGTGAAGGGGTCCTAATGGGTGTGCTGTTCCTCAGGAATAGTTACATATTTTTGTTATTGTACTGTACTATGAAGTGCATTATGGTACACACCTGTTTGACTCTTCTCAGAAGGTGTATTGGGTCAATCCCACAATGCCTCAGTTTTGGGAAGTTTCACTTCAATAAGGTCATGTGATCCCACAAAAATCATATTCTTAACACATAAAAACACTGACTTTTAAACTCATTTTAGGCCACAAGGAGCTAGTACTTAGGAATTTTAGCATGATTATAAAATGTCTTGTGGTTCTTAAACTTCTTGAACACTTTTTATCCCTAAGTACTGACTGACATGTGTTTAGTAACAGTACAGTATCGGCACATTGCAATGCATTGTGGGATTGATTCAAAATGCCCTCTGGACTCGTCTATTCAAAGCAAGCACCTCTGTAATCAGTATCGTGCATGTACTCAGTTTTGTCTGATTTTGAGAGCTGTGTTTACTATACGGTCCTTTTACAGTGGATGGTCACAGATATTTTTTTTTTCTTTTTGAAACTCATCTCTTTGGTGAAGATCTGGAACCAAAATATTTTGGTGTTATCATGTTACCTTAAGAATACAAACTCTGCCTCTGGATCTACCACATGTATTTGTTTCTTCAAGAATGACATTCTTAAATCAGATAAGAATTTGTGTACACTAACAATATGAGCTCTTTTCTTCAATTGCTTTTTCATAAGTTCTATTTATGGGGAAATGATTTTGATTATGCTCCGATCATTTTGATCGTTTGATAAAACGATCATAAATAGCTATTCTACTATGGATCTTGTCATTGTAAAGGACATAAAACCCATTGTTATTTGTGTTATGGTGTTTACAAACCATGTGTGTAAATCCTGAGGGGCTGGAGGAGGAGGAGGAGACTAAAATGTATACATAAAACAGAAAAAAATAGTTGTTGTAGTATTGACAATCCAAAGCCAGTTCCCATTTTGAGGTTTCTCTTCTACCTGTGCTGCTACTTTGATGATTTTAGAAATAAATCGTCACCCGGCAAACAGTTTACAGGGCCCCAGAAGGGAGTCGAGAAATACCCACAATTCTTGGAAACATCGCCTCGTTGGTAGAGATCACAGTTTTCCATATCCCAATTATGAATTTTTGATACAAAATGGTGCACACCTGACAACAAACAACTCACATATGCACAATTACGGTTCAAAATGGTGCACACATGACAACAACTCACATGTGAGCAAAAGCATGAAAATAGTGATTTTCTATGTCAGTGGTATGGTATACAATCCAAATTTGTCCCTTTTTCTGATATTCCTTAACCTTCATTAGAGATTTTTGCACAGGGGATTCAGCTACTCATTTTATAAGTAACTCTTCAAAAAAGTGAAGGGTCGCAAAATTATAAGCATTTTTCTGCCTTGAAATTCAACCAAAAAGATCAATCATTTTGGAACGTAAACAATCAGTTGCTTACATGGGTGTATAAGCATACGCTATGTTGGCCTTCATCTGCAGTGTTTACCAAATTTTGAAGTATGTTGCGTGGACAGAATTCAAGGTGCGTTTTGGGGAATGTCCGACTCCCTACAAATTTCCAAACAAATGGTGGCCAGTATAGGATCTATTTGACAATTCTGTGCTAGAAGATGATTTAGATAAACTAGAAAATGGTTTTGGGCCAGCCTGGGTAGTCCTGACAGTTACAGAACCTATGTTTTAAATACAAACCCCAGATTCAGTTCGCATGAACTCTTATTGTGCTCAGTGTGCTGAATCTGCAGTAGCACATTTATTTTTAACTCACTAAGTTATTGCTTGACCCCCTACAGAGTGGTTCTCTTTTATCATCCAATTACCGATCTACTGCAAAAATATTTGCTTCAAAGGTCTGGATTTATAGCCGGAAATGTAGCTCTTAAATGAAATTGTTGCTAACCCCTGCATATGAAGTACTCGGTAATTTCTGTGGCAAGTTTTATAGATTTTGTTATTAGTCTTAATTTTCCTTGTATCAGGGAAATGCTTGGCACTGCCAAATGGTGTGACTTGTGATTATGTAACTCAGGTGGGTGCATAGGTTTCTCTTAAACAGCAATGATGTGCAAGTAGATGTACATCAGTGACCCCAATGTGGTAAATCTAATGACTTAGAGAGTGTAACATAGAAAAATATATTCAAGCACACACAAGTAATCCATACTGCTATCACTTCAATTATTTCAAAACAATATGAGGTGTTTGTATTTGTGTGAAAATTTAGGAGAAATTTCTAAACATATTGTATGCTAGCATGTGGCCATCACTTCCATCGTTCAATGTGCATCTGGAAATATCCTGATTTGATTTGTTTTGATATTATAAAGACACAGAGAAACTGGCGAGCGTTGAATTAAATAAAGATGAAAAATACACTCCCTTGAACCCAATTTGATTTGATTTGGCATTTATTCATTTAAATGCATACAATATTGCACAATCAAGATATTAAACCTAACAAGTACAAAATATATATAATACAAAGCGAGTAAACATTTAAAATGGTAATACACCAAGGGTAACCGTTTAAAGCAGCACTGGCACATTTTCACAAAATATGAAATTTCTTCAATTTGATCACAAATGATAGTCTAGGGCCATTGGAAGAATAGATATATTTTGCATATAAAATACATACCAAAAAAACAAAAAGCAATTAAATATTTAAAAAAAAAAAAAAAAATATCCAGGTAATTTGTAGGCCAAGTTTAAGTTTGCCATAACTTTAACCAACAAATATGTGTATTACATGAATATCATAGACTTGTACGAGTTCATTAAAACCACAAAGGTCACAGACTGGTCAAACAGGGTTCATGCCATAGGAATCAGGCTCCAGCGTGTGTTTTCTTGTGTTAAACACTATTTCTGTCGTCTGCTGAATAAATGTCGCCGGCGACATTAATTATAAAAATCGTTCTGTTTACCCATACGGGCGCTGATTTGGTCTTAAACATTTCAGGTGAGGGCTAGTGTATATAAAAGCTTTACAACCATATAAAAAAATATCAATTTTGAAAAATCGTGAGGGCGCAATATTTTTCAAATGTGCCAGTGTCTCTTTAAGCTAAAAGGCTCTTTCCTAAGGGTCCTTAATGAAATATTACAACTGCCTGTAAAGAATTCTAAAAGAGAATTTACTTTTTCACTATGTTGAAAACAATTTGTTCACCATCAAGATATTGGTTTAATTCAAGACCAAGGTTAGACTACAGATTGTTTTGATTTGATAACTTGACCATCATGCAGTATTATAGAAAAAATGCTGCATTTGTAAGTTTGGCTTGAAAAGAATCAATATCAATTATTTTTTTCTTATCTATAAAGACAACTTGTTTTCAGTTAACCACTTATTGCAACTTTCTAAATTAGTGTGAAAATTATGAGCAGTTTCAGCAGGATCTTAATCAGAACTTAATAAAGTGCTATCGTCAGAATATTGTAATAATAAGCAGTGCACCGAGTTAGACATGTCATTGACATAATATGAAATAAAAGCACCCTTAATAGGGATTTTAGCATGAAGCAGCTATTTGTGGATATTCATATAATGTTATTATCGAGTAGCTGCCTTATGCATCTGGAGTGCCTTTTAGTAGATCTCAAACATGGTCAGTACCTCACATACCATGTTCAGATATTGATCTGAGAGATGCTGGATGGATTAAAGGTGCAACGAGAGATTTCACATATCAGGTGTCCCGAAAAATATTGAAAATTCTGATTTTTGCATTGATGTACAGCTTTTCATCAAAAATACCCCCACCTGAAAGGACTAAGCTGAGAAATATTTCTTTGGTACAAAAAATATGAAATTTCTATTTTTGTATAGGAGCAAATACTAAATTCAGCCTATGTTTTATATTGAAATATGAGAAATAAAAATCACCTTTTGTTTTCACTTTCAAGGTATTTCTGTAGCCAAATACAAGTTAAAATTGTATTGTGGGTCTAATCTATATGAAATAACTACAAATGACACAATATATGGACTACTCAAAATCTCTCATTGCACCTTTAACAGTTGTATGTATCAATCATAGGGCGAATTTTAATATTGGTACTAGCAAAATTGATATACATTCCAAACACCC
Organism: Ophioderma brevispina; assembly: GCA_023653785.1. Lineage (NCBI taxonomy): Eukaryota > Metazoa > Echinodermata > Ophiuroidea > Amphilepidida > Ophiodermatidae > Ophioderma > Ophioderma brevispina. The sequence goes on from JAMKCH010015905.1 coordinate 173,726, forward strand.
GAATTGCTTTGAAATCAATCGATGTTATTACTGTATAGTTTCATTTATCACAATGCTTGAATATTTTTCTATGCTATAATTTTGTCTTTTAAGGTTTATGTGTGGGTTTTATTACCAACCTTGTTATTGTTGGCAACCCTTTTCAAAGAGCATATTAAGAAATGGAATAATTTGTCTTTGATCTTTAATAAGTTGTTCTTCCTGTAGAATATTTCATCTGTCTTGGTGTGTATAGAATGAACTTAGCAAAAAGTCTCTGGTATGAGAGCAAATAATTGCAATATGCGGGGATATTTTGGGTTTAAAAGAAAGCATCATGCAGCAGTATTCTATACAAACTAAGGAAAAAGCAGCTGAGCTTGAACGGGAGCTTGAACAACATATGCTATTAAATATGGCTCTTCCAATGGTACTCTACTTAAGTGCCCTGGGAAGGACTAAAAAAATGGGGTCCCTTTGGGTGAGAGACAGCCAAAATGCCCCAAATTAAGGGGTTTTCGGGTGACAAATTTGCAAAAATTCCCCCAAAATGGGGTCTTTTTAGAAAAATTTGCAAAAATTTCACCCAAAATAGGGGTCTTTGAATGACAGTTTGGTAAAATTTTAAAAAATATGGGGTCTTTGGGTGACATTTTCAAAATATATGGGTTCTTTGGGTGACAGCGATGCTGAAAATGGTCCGGGTATAACAGCCATCACAGTGACGTGTGCACCCCCCCCCCCTCCTCCCCCCGGGCTTCAGTGATGCACAATACCAGGACAAGAGAGACTTGATCATGGCTCCCTGCACACTGTGCATTCACTTATCATTTGCACTCAACAATTCATCGAGGACACAGGCGAAATTTAGTTCTTTGAGTAAAATTAAATGTTATTAATTTACAAAAAGTCTCCCATTTCTGTGATTTATCTCCCCCCCCCCCGCACAATTTTGCAGAAACTTTATGGACTGTGCATTGTTGAATTATCACTTCCAATTTTGCTTTGAAATTTGGATTTTGTTACTTATTTTATTTATTTATTTTTATTGATTTAATTATTTTTTATTTATTACACATTTATGCATTTATTTATGCATGCATGCATGCCACTGAATATTTGCAAGCAAAACAAAGTGATATCCATTTATACAAATCTATTTATTGACATTTTCTCCTGACCTGCCTGTGGCAGCATGACATATTGATCAGTCGTAAGGGAGTAAACAAATGTGATTTGTCAGCGCAGTTGGTCAACTCCTCAGATCTCATCTCTCCTAATTTTGATGTTGGTTTGCGACAATGCAGATAGCTTCTGCTGGCCCTTTCTCCATTTTCCTTGCAAATTGTAATGCTTGATTTCCCCAAGGAATGCCGCCTGACCACACTGTTTGCTGGAAAATATCTTGTTTGCAGTAGTTTCACATTGTAGTCTTAAAGATGCTCTCTGTAATTTTAAGGTTGCCCTTTATAACTGCAAAAAACTTTTGTTTTTATGTCATGTTTTCCATAGGCATTGTTTTGAATTTTGTGCATCTGCAATAGGAAGATTGGCAAGTTTTAAGGCTGTCTTTTGTAGCTTAGCCAATTCTCTTAAAATTAGAACAGATTTGTAAGACAAAAATAGGTTTCTTCGATGACTGCATTGATTTAATTGTTTCTTTTTTTCCTCTTCAGATTTTGAGGGGTTTTTTTGTCAGAAATAAAAGTATGAAATTCAAACAGAAATAAAAAGGGCCTGACAGTACCAATATTCAGATCCCATATTTCTCATAGCTCTTTTCAACAAAAAGTGCATTTACTTAGGGGTTTCCCTCAAGAATATTATTTTTTATATTTTTTATGTAAAATAAAACACAATGGTATTTTCATAGTCAACGTGTATAACATTTATAAGAGATGACTTAGCTCTTCGAGATGGAAAAGTGTGGTTGCATAGAAGAGCTTGTGCTTCCTGTGCACACAAACACATGCACGCACACATATGCATACACATACACACATGCACATACACACATGTGCACAAACATGTGCATGCACACACACACACACACACACACACACCTATATCCCTGCCTTCCACTCTTATTTCTTTGTTTCACCCCTTCTCCAAACACAAGGCTCTAATGAGGAACAAGCTCCATGTTACAAAAATGCACATTACTAAGATGCCAAACCTAGCTGTTTTCAAGTCGAGCTTGCCTTAAGCTCCGAGGGTCACATGTAACCTTTCATGCAAAACTAATTCAGAGAAAGACAGAGGCATATGCTCATCAAATCCTCTGAGTGGATTTTGTTATTAATTGACAGGACAAGGTTAAGGAATTTGCTGTATCTCATACGACTAATTATTGGCGACTAGTCCAGCAATCAATACATTCAGTCTTGATTGCTTCGTTAACACATGCTTTTGTCAGTCCCTCATTATTTTAACTATTGAATATGAATGTGCTATGTGCATGTCTGACTTACACTGGAAATTGGTCTTTATTAGAGTACTTCCTGTATGTATGTATGTATGTTAGTATGCCAAGGGAGGGAGGCAATCGCACTTTCCAGCTCTCATTGGCAAACAAACCGGTGGCATACCGACCTGTGCCAGGGGTGGAAAGTTGCCCTTGGCTTTAAATATCGGGACAAAATGAAATGATATTTGCGTTTTTTACCCGATTATTGAAGGATTGGACAAAATTTGCCCTAAATTTGGGCCAAATTAATGGAAATTTAGATTATTTACACACAATTCATGTGCATTCAGTCCTGTTTAATACTTGCTGGACCAGATCACATTGACAACTTAAGAATTTGCTTCCCCTGACTTGATTGCCTACATACCCCATCCCCCAGCCAAATCCAAGTGTGAATATCATGAATATTGACATTGGTAAAATCAGGGTTGCAAAGCAACCAATTGGGAAACTCACCAGTAGAATCTGAGAGTGTATTCACTTTGAAGCAACATTTCCAATTGAGCTGCATCTTTACCCTCAATTCTGCTATTTGGACCAGTTTTCTTGGCAAGAGTGGTACAAATGTACTTCCTATTGGGGCAGCTATGATGGTATTAATCATTTCCTTCAATGCATCAGTTGATATACTCATTCAAAATATTGAAACATAGTATTGACATGAATGACATGACATGCAATCAATAACATCCAGCAGTGAAAAAACTGGAACTAAAAGTTAATATCTTTTTCAAGCTATAGCTTAGGTTGCATTTTGCTTGTCTGCCCCCCCCCCCACATTGATTTTTATAAATGTACAAATTGTATTATGATATTTCAGAAGAATAAACCTAACATTGACAACATACCCAGGCATGGCTCAAGGATTACTCCTTGACCTTATTACAGTAGAAAATAAGAAGAGACGTGTGATGTTTAATGTCATAAAGATCAGTCACAATGTTTTTTGCACATTTTTAATATGGCGTCCAAAATAGTGTGGACTCGGGTATGTTCGTAGTTGCTATGATGAGTGTGACATATTTACACAGTAGTAATGCACAGTTCTCATATTTTTATTAATATAGAAGTTTGACCTTGGTAGGCACGAAACAGCATCTGCCAATTTGCTTGTTTGGTTATTGGTAATCAGCAAAAATAGCGTATTTGTACCGATTCAAATTAAGTTACCCAGAAGCCTTTTTTAAATCCCTAACCCTAACAGTCTTTTGGTTTCCCAAGAGGAAGGGAAGGGGTTAAGGGATAGAAGCTAATGAAGATTGGACATCCGTGGCGGGAGGGATTCGAACCTGGGGGGCCTCCGGTGCACCATTCCCATGAACAAGGATGGCAAGCCACGAGGGAGTCACTGGCCCGGCCAGCGATTTCATGCCCATATGAGTGTTGTTACGATGACGTCATCGCACCTTTTTGGACTTAGTGCATTTTCTAGCCTCAGCTCATTGAGTTTTAGTGAGTTTTGGTTGTGATAGGATTAGAGTATAAATTCCAATTAAATATTTAGTTTTAAAAATTTGATTATTTCTCATACTTACGCTTATTTCCTGTTTGATTCCATTCAACTTGTCTTTGATTTGTTTTTTGTTTTAGTTGTAGTTTTTTTTGTTTGTTTTTTGGGGGGGTGCTTCTTTTGTTATTTTTACTTGGATTGATAGGCCAGTAAAATATAAATTGTAAATCACATGCTATATATAGGAAATGGTGTTATGGGAAAAGCATGGACTGTTACGATATTCAATTTAAGGTGGGTGACCCGATCATGGTAAGATTTTTCATGATGTTTTCTCCCTCACATGGAAGTATATCACAAAAAAAAAATGAACTTCCTTCCGATACCAAAATCTGAGTTTGTTGGGGTGGTGGGGGGTTTCGACCGGTCACCCACCTTGAATATTGTTGGTGTTAAGAAATCCCAAATATGTATGTATGAATTGTTTAATATTGTCGGCCGTAGTGTTCTGGTTAAGTTTTGTTTAAATTTAAAGGGGAGTGGGTAAGAATCATCCAATGTCAAATTGGGTAAGGTTTAGGAAATACGGCAAGTAAAATACTAATAGCCGATGAACCATTGTTAAAAATAACTACAAATAATTATGTATGTATATAAATTAGTTATAGAGCAAACAATTGAAATTGAGATTTTTTTCAGTGAAATGTCTTTGAAAATGCAGCTGAGTTTAAAATAATCTGAGAAGTACACGTTTTTAAGCAGAAAGTAATGGCTAAATATGGGACTGTTAGGAGGAGAGTTATAAATTATAAAGCTACAAATTTCCTTTACCATGACTAAACATGTGGCTTGACATACAGAAAAGCTAAAATTGTTGTGCGACTTTTGGGTACTAGTCTGTATTAGTATTATGAGGTTCACTCATTTACTGATTGTGGGGACTTGCATAGACTTGCATGGAACTTAACATCAAGGGGTCTCGGCTTACCTTAACATCAAGGGGTCTTGGCTTACCTTAAAGAGTGAGTGTAGCATAGACAATATTCTAACTAACAAAATATGAACCTGCTATCAGCAGTTCTCTGAAGAACTGCCTTACACATTGCTTAGTGGATGACAGACATAACAGGCTCAGCATTTAAGGCACCCCAGATTTTTTTAAAGATCGCCATGTAGTTCTATCTATAATGGGTGTAATTGCATTATACCCTTTGCACCTACTCTGTATCATGCACTTAGAGGCCGACTCAGAGATTTCAAAATATATTGAGGGCGCCCTCCTCGGAAAATCTGAGTCAGCCGTTAATTCCATTAACAGAATAAAGCACACGAGTAGGTATGAAAGGTATATTGTAATTATTCCTTAGAAAGAGACAGTTTAGCTGAATATCATCTTTTTATCCCCCCCCCCCCACCCAAAAAGTAAATAAATAAAAGTTGCATTGGAACAATTTAAGATCAGTATTTGAGGATGAGATGAATTTTTACAGCCCTTCAAGTGCATGCAGGTATTATACTTACAGCACCATTGGTGCTCTTTTTTTTAATACAGATTCAGAATTAAAGACCATTCTTTACAGCAGTTTTAATAAAAATTCCTTTAAAAGGAATTGCACGTTCAATCATGAATACCCATCCTCGCAGGTTTTCTCCAAGAACTTTGGTTTTCTCCTGAATCTTATGAGGCATCCCTAAAATTGACTGCATTAGCAATATTGAGTTCTGCCTGGCACAATGACGCATGGTATAAATAAAATACAAGTTATTGTGGTCAAGTAAACTATTCAGTCAACCCCTAATTCATAAACATTAAAAGACAGATGGGGAATATTCTGGGATAATAACCATACTTTGGTATTAATTGTCAATTGTACAATGCTTTTGTTAATGAGCATACATGGTGTGTTAGATTCATTTTTAGGGGGCTGATGTTTACGTTTTCCATTGGAAACATTGCTGCAATGGGTTCAATAGTTTATTTGGATTTTTGATAACAAATATGTGCTGTAATAACATTAATGAAAGAGGTTAATGCCCACATACTTGATCTTCTTGTGCATCGACAAAAATCAATGTACTTGCATCAGCTTGACAAGACTTATAATGGCATGTGCCCCTACCGGGCTTGTGCCATTGTTGTCAAACTGAGCATGCATACATTGATTTTTACCAATGCACAAGAAGCTAAAAATATGCAGACATAACCTCTCAACATAGCTACATCTTACTGTAAAAGGCTACTGTAAATGTTGTCATGCGAGGTGCCATTTTGGTCTTGATGTGTTGGTATAGTTTTAACGAGGTTACATCAAATATTGGGAACCCAAGTTCAAAGGGCCTGTCATGTTTGTAACATTGTGCTGCTTTGAAATGTGGAATTGTAAGAGTTGCATTGTAATAAACTTTCTCCATGTTTGCTGTGGACCTTACATAAGTATTACAAATAGGCATATACTGTTCCTGATAAGGAATTAGTCATAGAATCAAGAACCCATTGAGAAACAGAAATCCATTTTTGAAAATAATACAGTTCAATATTTGATTTAGAACATGGAATTTCAGTTTGGCTGGAATTATTTATTATCAATGGCATTATTTTTCTAAGAAAGTGATTTTCTGAAAAGTTATGTCAATTTTCTTTACTTTTTGATACAGAAATACAGTACATATGGCCACGTTCTAAGCATTTTTTTCATAAGAATTATATATGTTATCTTACGTTACACTATCCCTGAAAAATCTTTAAAATTTTTGTCCAAATCAAGAAAATTTGTGAAAAAAGCAGGAGAGGAAATTGACATCTGTAAGTCAGTTATCAATCAACATTTTTAATGGAAATTTGGCAATATCTTGCCCCATGCTGTTACAGGTTAATTCTAGCTGATACAATACTGCTCATTGCGATGTGAAAATGTCTGTTGGCTTTGCTTGTTGTCCTCATTGTATTTGCATTTGTCCTCACCTGACTTTGTCCTCACTTAAAGGGGCGTGTTCCGATCGTCTTTAGGACCCCCCTGATTTACCCGGAAGTAGTATCAATTTTGATATCAGATGAAAGGCCGTATTTTCTCACTGTCGTCGTGAAATTTGAGCCTCGAATCCATTTCATTCCCAAGATATAAATAAAAAAACGCCGTTTTAGTGGTTAACCACTTTATTAGCACAGTATTGAATAGGGCTTTGCAACAAGCATTATGCATCTACCATCAAAACCGCAAGTTTGTTTCCCACGGTACTTGATGGGGTGTATGTGCAAGTGCCAGGCTCTCATATCAAGTAGAGAACACAATACACATAAATCGGAACAACCACCTTTAACTTTGGCCTTATTTTACTTGACAGTGTCCACATCTTGCTTGATCATTTCATGTATGACAATGACAAGGTTATGGTATTGAAAATTTGCCACTCTAACCCACTTGTACATATTTTCACAGTACGGTATCTCTAAATTGTATTGCAGGTATTTTTGTGATGTTTGTTGTAAATATGTGAAATATCAAATACTTTATCTGATATATGATGTAAAATGGGAAAAAATCTATTTTAATACATGTAGGAGTTGTGAGGTGGCTTGGCTTCAAATTAAAGGGTGCCTTGAAATTATATCGGTGTGGCACACAAATGTAAATTAGTGTTTAAGGTGTGGATGCATGTAAATTAGTACACATAAATTGTATTTTTATTTAAAATTGTGTACTTTACACATGTTCATTATAATATATAGTGGGAATATTTGAATGGAGCTACATGAAAAGGGTAATTCATATGTATTTTCTTAAGATAATGGACATTTACAAATTTCATCATGTGTAGTGATATTTAGTTTGTAACACTTTACTGCCTTTTGGAGAGAGAGAGAGTTATGTGAGCAAATGTTGACATCAATATTTTGTAAGTGAACACCAGAAAATTTGTGACCCAACATCTTTGCCATGGCTCTGTGAAAATTAAATAGTTGTGTTATTGTTATGATTATAATTGTTATTTTGTTAAATGAAGTGTGTTTGGCTGTACAAATTTGCTTGATAAAATGTAAATAATTGCTTCTGTTATACAAAATGTGATCATTGAGCGCCAGTTGAATAGTCCAACATTTTTTGATGTTTTTTCTCACAGTTATCTACTGCTCTTTTGTGTCTGGTGCTTAATCAGGCCTGGAGGCAGTGATTTGGTGGTGGTAGTTTTACATTTATTTTTACAGTCTAAATAACATCTAAATCAATATCTATGATTAAAACTTGTCTATGATAAAGAGCCAGGACCATCCATTATGAACTTGGTTTCTTTTTGTAGCTAAGGAAGATGATAGCTTGATGTTTTCTAAAAGACAATGGAAAGAAGATGCAAAAAAATTGGGGTTGCCACAAGACAGGGTAGAGGGTCATGAAATTCATAACTCAGGGAAAGTGTCTCAGCGATTAGTCCCACCAAAAAGTTGGGGAATTTTGAGGTCTTGCTGCAACCAGATCATGATTATGGGTCAATAAAACAGCTCTAAAGGATAGTTGGGCCGTAAATTCAGACACTTGAGGTTCTGATTTTGGACAGAACCTTTGAATGGTCATGGAAAGACTTGGAGATTTCAGGGTGTGGCAGCCATGACACTTGCAACTGATAATATGTTGTAGTCCAAAGCATAAATAACAATGGGATATTTGAGATGAATTCCATATATCTCATATTAAAGACACAACATGAATTCAATATTTAATTCATCTGGAATAGTCATTGGTTAATTATAGTCAGGTCATAGTATGCACAACCATTGCACGAGCTATAGACTGTGTGTACAAAATAATGCCTATAACTCGAGATTCAGAACATAAGACTTATGTGTCTGGAATCAGGACAAATTTCTCTACAACATATTTGAAGATAATATTTAAGTATTTTTGAAATATATTCAGGCTAATCAGCATAAATTTGTTCTGATGCACTGGTTGTGTTGAAGTGAATTCGGTTTATTGCTCTAATCCCGGGGTATAATTTTCAGTCTCATCTGACTGGTCAATTGTATTTTGAACTATTACGGCACCACTATTTTTGCACCCATTTCTGTATTATCCAGTGCGAAAATAGACTTGTATGGAAAAAGCACCTTTTTAACACCAACTTTTTGGTAGATGTTTCATCAAGTCCCATGGATGCAAATGATGCATGGATTCCCATGAATGCCATTCATTCCGTCAAGTGCTACTGCACAACATTGTACAGGGCATGACAGAATCAATTGTAATACCTCATTTGCATCCATGGGACTTCTATATGAAACGTCTGTAGACCAACTTTTTAAGAAAAAAGGAGTGTTTAAAATATCTGAGAGGCTGAAAAAGACACCCTTCTGTGGCACACATGCCCATACCCTGATTTCTACTTAGACACCCCCTCCCCACTGGTTTAGTGTATGTCTAGTGTATTAGTAATAGACATTGTGCAGTGCTGGGTTTTCTGTCCCTCATAACTCCCAAGTCACATATTCAACTGCACCCAAACATTAGCAGTTCAAATTGGCTTCATTCCAGGAATCAGAATTACATTTCCTTGCCTTGATCACATCTTAAGTATCTCCACCATAATACCATGGTGACATCAAGGGTGGACTATTTGCTAGGCATTTATAATATCCATAAACAAGTACTTTTGTAATGCTGCTTGATATATTTCATTAAAAAAAGGGTTAATCGATTTCACATTTTTGGGAGGAATTCTTCCCACAGAGTGTAGTATTCTTTTATTGAAATGCTATTTATGATCACACAATTAAAAAAACACCTCCTAATTTTAATTTACTCAGGTTTTCAAAATTTTTAAAATGATAAGAACAGTTGATCATAATTGCAACTAGATACCTCAGTTGTGACAGGTTTAGTCATAACAACTAGATATTACCTCAATTGTGATGGGTATTATTCCTGTCGCATAAATTTAATAATGTATTAAATGTATGGTTAAATGGATTTAAACTGTTAACTATCATACATTGTATTCAATGTAATTAGCATCATATTTTTAAAGGTTTTAACCAACAAAAATTACAAAATAAGATTTAATACCTTGCTGATGTACTTTGAAATTAAATAGAACATTTTAACAAGTGTTATAGCTCCAAAAATATGAAATTTTAAAACAGAGCTAGCAGAGGAATTAGAAATTTTAAGGTGGCAACCAGTCAACCTCGTAGGCCAAATGGAGGCAAAAACAGTGGCGGCACCAGAGGGGCCTATTTTTTCCCTTCCCCTTTCCCCAGTTTGCCCTCCCTTGCCAGAAGAAAAATGACAAATTTGGGGCAAAAATCAGTGATCTTTTGCCAAAATTGGTTAAAAATCTCACAATTTTGGATGTTGTGGCCCCAAAAATTTCACTTCCCCCCCCAAAAAAAATTCACATTGCCCCCCCCAAAAAAGTCTGGCGCCACCACTGGGCAAAAAAAGGAAAAGGATGAGCCCATTGTCAGGAACCCAAAAGGATGTAAGTTGGTATATGGAGACAATTTGCTCTAAATAGACCTATACAGAATTTAAAACTGGGCCCTCTATTATCATCTCTCCAAGCCGATATACATTTCCCCCATTGGTTGGGCAATGGCAGGTTCTGGAAGGGAATTTGACACAGATAGAAGTATCCTATCATTGAAATGTTATTTATGATCACATGAATAAAAGAAATTCCCAATTTTCATTGACTCAGGTTTGAAAAATAAGTATTTTTGAAATGATAACGGCTGATCGTCATAGCAACTAGATACCTCAATTGTGACGGGTATTATTCCATATCCTATTGCATAATTTAATCATGTATTAAATGTACGGTTAAATGCAGTTAAGGGTGCTTGTTGCATTTATGTGTGTCTTTTTCTCTACTTGATTTGAGAGACTGGCACTAGCAGACATTTACCACCAAGTATCATGGGGGAAACTTATGGATTTGATAGTAGAGGCAACAATGTACATTGCAAGGCCCTATTAACTACTGTGCTAGTATTAACGGTTAAACCATTAAAACAGCAGTTGTTTGTTTGTATCTTGGGAGATAAAGTTAATTGAATGCTGAAATTTCAGGACACCAATGTGGAAAATATGAACTTTCATCTGATACCAAAATTGATACCACTTCCGGGTAAATCTGGGTGTCCCAAAGGCAGTTGGAACAAGCACCTTTAAACTGTAAACTATCATACATTGTATTCAATGTAGTTAGCATTGTATTTTTTTTAAATATAAGGTTAAGACAAAAAAATTACAAAATAAGATTGAATGCCTCGTTGATGTACTTTGAACTTAAATTCAACCTTTTTAACAAGTGTTATAGCTCCAAAATATCAAATTTTAAAACAGTCATACAGAGCTAGCATATACAGAGCTAGCAGAGGAATTTGAAATTTTTACAGATAAGATCTCTTAGACAACCAATCAACCTACATACAACAAATGACAGCTAATAGAGGCTAGAAATAAACAGTCCTTTAAAAAGGAAAAGGGTGAGCACAATGTCAGAAACCAAAAAGGTTGGAAGTTGGTACAGTATGTGGAGAAAATTTGTTTTAAGTAGACCCATACAGAATTTAAACCTGGGCCCTCTATTATAATCTCTCCGAACCAATATATATGTCCCCCTGTTGGTTGGGCAATAGCAATGTGAAAGAAATGGAAACTATAGTCGCCGTCACAATTCCTTTTCTGAAATAGGCGTCTACATACGCGCGGGAGAGTTGCTGCGTGTAACACGAATCTATGTATTTCCTTTGCGCATTGTCATGGTTCTGTCTGGCGGGAATGCTGGCGTAGCCTTGACGGAGACAAAAGGAATTATGATGGAGAGTATAATAAGTAAAATGGTTAATATTTAAGCTGGTTATATGTAAGCTCAGAAAATTATACTATGTTTGTCACTTACAGCAAAGGTCAATTATATGTGTACAGGCCTTTGTGTTGCCACCAAAATGTAAAAAAAACACACACACACACACACAAAAACCTATGTTTTTTCCTCAGCGGGAGAATAGGAATCTCTGTCCTCTGTAAATTTTGATGAAAATTTCATTAATGTCTATGGTATTCTGAAATTGAGTCTTAACTTTAGACCTGGTTTAAACCAGGGTTAGTCCTACATGAGTGAACATTTTTCCTTTCAAAATACTATGAAAGTTAAATGTAACAGGTAAGAAAATTCCTCTTGGATGGGCTGGAATGGCCCATTCATGAAGAATTTTTACAGCACATTTTCAGAGTATGTTGGAAGGGAAAAAGTCCACTGATGTAGGACAATCCCTGGTTTAACCTAGGTCTAAAGTTGGGCTCCCTTACAGGATACCAGCCTATGTTAACAATATTTTCTCTATCATATTGAAACTTGGGCAAGAGTTCCCCCTTTTAAGTTTTACTTGCAGCAAATTCTTATTTTAGTTTTGGCTTTGCGATAAAGGTTTGTTAGTGTTAGGCCAAAAATAAGCAATAATTTGTTTCCTGCAAACTTTGAAAGGGGGTACATGTGGAACTCTTTCCAAGACTTGTTGATTCTTTGATATTTTAAAGGGTGGCGGGATGTTGAGATTGCTTTTTAGTTGGGAAGCCATCTCAAAAAAACATTGACATATATAATAAGAATTGTTTGGCTTCATTTGCCTATTGGCTATAAATGATTGAGGGTGTCATGGGATCGATAGAATGCTACCAGCTCCTGATAATGATTCAGTGTTAAACCACCATTTAGTCTGCTTTATTTTTGATGAACATCTCTATTGTGGAGCTAAAAAGGGCTTCCAAGAAAATTCAAGAAGAATTTACATTCTATTGGAATTATAGGAAAAGGCTAGCATTTTCGTTTTGATCCCCACAACTCCCATCTTGGTTCTGGGTATTAAGGTATTTAGAAATAATATCAGAACTTTGTTTGCTGAAAAGTCTTGATTTTCTTGTAATGTTCAATAGATTAATACAAAACATAAACAGCCTCTCATTTAAAAAAATGTGTCAGTGGTGGGAATTGGGTGCATTATATGGATTACTTTTTTGTGAAAAAACATATAGCTGTTTGTTGATTAATACATATGCATATGGTACAGTAAACACAAATGGTGTCTTGATTAAATCATTAACATGGACTTTTTTTAATAATGTTGGTCATATGATGCAGTGGTAATATTTAAGAGTGTCTGTTGGAGTATGTTACCATGTGTTATTGGTGTCATGTTTTAATAATAAAAATAGAGCCCTGGAGCAGACATGAGAATTGATCTGAATTCAATTGTTTTGCAAAGTTTACATGTTTTTAGCCATTTTCAGGAGTTTTAGCCATGTAAGGTTTTTTGTAAAATACTTCCTTCTCTTGCCTGCTAAATTGAGGGAAATTGCCATATTCAAGCTAATAAGTGTTCATGCCACTCATATAAGGCTCAAAATATTGGTGTTATAATTTGGCAAAAAAAGCTCTGTGCTGTTTTTAAGTAAAAAGCTATGTTTATAATCACATTTTTGCCCACTTTAGGGGAGAGCAGATATAGATTTTTTCTTTCATTCTGACCGAAGTGCAAAATTAGCCATCGCGTAATGCTAGGCAACAAATTGGATTTCACATACCTATAGTCACACTGGTTTCTGATTTAGACCAGACTTGGACAACTCTCTGATCAGCAAGTAAGCTTGTTTTGGAAGCCTAGATAACTTTATTGGAACAGTTGTACAAGTCTGCTGCTATATGAAAGTACAGTATTAACAACTCGGGCTGTTATTCTGAAACGGAGTCTAACTTTAGACCTGGGTTTAAACCAGGGTTAGTCCTACATGAGTGAACCTTTTTTCCTTTCAAAATACTGTGAAAGGTAAATGTAACGAGTGAGGGAATTCCTCATGGATGGGCACTTCCAGCCCAAGCATGAGAAATTTCTCCCCCATTACAGTACATTTTTACAGTGTTGCCCCCAAAAAGGTCCTTTCATGTAGGACTAACTCTGGTTTAAACCCAAGATTAAAGTTAGACTCCCTTTCAGAATACCAGCCATAAAGTTTATTTAAAAGGGTGTTTTTATAATTCATAGCCTCATCTTGCAATTTACCATGAAAAAGTGAACATTTTTATATCGTCAGAAGCATTGTCCTCAGTATTGTATTTGTGCCTAACCTTATGCACAGATATGGTTGTTTCTGCAAGAAATGACAAATTTTGTAATATAAAGGTGCATTTTGTGATGCCAGCACCTTCTGTAAATTTCTTACAGATATCACCAAATTTGCACGTAAGATTAGGTACACATGGATTACCGTATTTGACCTATTTAGCGCCCCGGGCGCTTAAGTCACTCGTTTTAGTGGGAGCGCTAATTTTGGTACACTTGCGGAAGTTACTTTTGACCACAAAAATCTCATTAGAAAGCCTTAAACCTAACTTCTATGTAAGCAATTGGCAGCCTCAACAATGCTTTAACTTAAAATTATAGATTTTTTTAAACTGAAAATGTTATTAGTAGTAATTAATAGTATCCAGAGTAAATAATAACATCATTATGTCGCTTGTATCAGAGGTCTAACAAGTGAAGACACGCAGTATTTTATTAAAGTAGATGTTGCCATGCCCAAGGAAGATTAAACCCGAAAACCACAGCAAAAAAATAGGATCCGTCAGTCTAGCAATAGATACGCAGCGCAATTGAGTGTAGGAAAAATGTCCCGCTAGACCTAATGTACGAGTTGTAATTGTCGGCTAACTTTTAATATACCTATAGACTTTGAAAATGATTCGACAATAAATCAAAAAAAATAAAACGTTAATTAGGGATAATAGTACAAAGGACTCACGTTTCATAAAATGGTAGAACCAAATCAATATGCAATGGGGAAATCCAGGGGAAATCCCCGATTCAGATCCACATGTGCTCTGAACATCTAAACATCTGTTACAGGTTTCTGGAAAGGGCCTGCCGATTTTGTTTTGTGTGGTTCTCAAATAATACCTAGCCTATATCACATGCCCAAGATGTTTCTTTTTGTATTCACCTTATAAATGCTGCAAGATATGTAATTATTTCCTCCAGTAATCGTCAATTACATGTAATAGGTTTCATTGTGGGAAAGTTAAACCAAAATGTTTTAAATTTAATGTTTCATTGTCATCTTGCTCTTGGAGAATCAGGTTTTTGTGGTATACGTATTGATTATAATACTATAACACGTCATAATGAATGTCGAATGTGATTGGCCAACGATAATTTACGTGTACCACTCGGGATGCATGATTGAGAGATTTCGCTGTAGTACATTCACCATTGGCTATGACTCGCAGTTAGCAGGTCTCAAAGATCCAATCAAAATAAAAATAATGGTGAAAATAATAGCGAAAGACAACATAAAACAGGGACAGGGACTCAAAGTGGAGTGTACAGAGCAGTTAATTAGAGCGCTTAATTGAGACATAATTTACAAGTCGGCAATGGTCCGAGGGGGCGCTTATAAGGGGAGGGTGCTTAATAGGTCGAATACGGTACTAATGTTAACGGCATAAAAAAATCGCAACTTTTATGAGGTAAGTCGGGGGACGAGGTTGTGGATCAAGAAGTGCCCCTTTAACAGATAGAAATTAGAACACATTGATATATTATACAGCACTGTGATACAAACATGCTTATAACACAAAAATTAACCTTTGGAGTTAATTTAAAATTTTTGAAATGCACCTTATAATTTTACATATTTCTTGTTTTATTATTCCAACCCTGTTAGATTTTTTTTTTTTTTTTTTTTTTTGTGGAGCTAAAAAGGGCTTCCAAGAAAATTCAAGAAGAATTTACATTCTATTGGAATTATAGGAAAAGGCTAGCATTTTCGTTTTGATCCCCACAACTCCCATCTTGGTTCTGGGTATTAAGGTATTTAGAAATAATATCAGAACTTTGTTTGCTGAAAAGTCTTGATTTTCTTGTAATGTTCAATAGATTAATACAAAACATAAACAGCCTCTCATTTAAAAAAATGTGTCAGTGGTGGGAATTGGGTGCATTATATGGATTACTTTTTTGTGAAAAAACATATAGCTGTCTGTTGATTAATACATATGCATATGGTACAGTAAACACAAATGGTGTCTTGATTAAATCATTAACATGGAATTTTTTTAATAATGTTGGTCATATGATGCAGTGGTAATATTTAAGAGTGTCTGTTGGAGTATGTTACCATGTGATATTGGTGTCATGTTTTAATAATAAAAATAGAGCCCTGGTCTGGAGCAGACATGAGAATTTATCTGAATTCAATTGTTTTGCAAAGTTTACATGTTTTTAGCCATTTTCAGGAGTTTTAGCCATGTAAGGTTTTTTGTAAAATACTTCCTTCTCTTGCCTGCTAAATTGAGGGAAAATGCCATATTCAAGCTAATAAGTGTTCATGCCACTCATATAAGGCTCAAAATATTGGTGTTATAATTTGGCAAAAAAAGGTCTGTGCTTTTTTTAAGTAAAAAAGATATGTTTATAATCACATTTTTGGCCCACTTTAGGGGAGAGCAGATATAGATTTTTTCTTTCATTCTGACCGAAGTGCAAAATTAGCCATCGCGTAATGCTAGGCAACAAATTGGATTTCACATACCTATAGTCACACTGGTTTCTGATTTAGACCAGACTTGGACAACTCTCTGATCATTAAGTAAGCTTGTTTTGGAAGCCTAGATAACTTTATTGGAACAGTTGTACAAGTCTGCTGCTATATGAAAGTACAGTATTAACAACTCGGGCTGTTATTCTGAAACAGAGTCTAACTTTAGACCTGGGTTTAAACCAGGGTTAGTCCTACATGAGTGAACCTTTTTTCCTTTCAAAATACTGTGAAAGGTAAATGTAACGAGTGAGGAAATTCCTCATGGATGGGCACTTCCAGCCCAAGCATGAGAAATTTCTCCCCCATTACAGCACATTTTTACAGTATGTTGGAAGGAAAAAAGGTCCACTCATGTAGGACTAACTCTGGTTTAAACCCAAGATTAAAGTTAGACTCCCTTTCAGAATACCAGCCATAAAGTTTATTTAAAAGGGTGTTTTTATACTTCATAGCCTCATCCTGCAATTTACCATGAAAAAGTGAATATTTTTATATCGTCAGAAGCATTGTCCTCAGTATTGTATTTGTGCCTAACCTTATGCACAGATATGGTTGTTTCTGCAAGAAATGACAAATTTTGTAATATAAAGGTGCATTTTGTGATGCCAGCACCTTGTGTAAATTTCTTACAGATATCACCAAATTTGCACGTAAGATTAGGTACACATGGATTACTGTATTTGACCTATTTAGTGCCCCGGACGCTTAAGTCACTCGTTTTAGTGGGGGGCGCTAATTTTGGTACACTTGCGGAAGTTACTTTTGACCGCAAAAATCTCATTAGAAAGCCGTAACTACACGCCGACTAAACCTAACTTCTACGTAAGCAATTGGCAGCCTCAACAATGCTTTAACTTAAAATTATAGATTTTTTTAAATGAAAATGTTATTAGTAGTAATTAATAGTATCCATAGTAAATAATAACATCATTATGTCGCTTGTATCGGAGGTCTAACAAGTGAAGACACACAGTATTTTATTACAGTAGATGTTGCCACGCCCAAGGAAGATTAAACCCGAAAGCCACAACAGAAAAATCGGGGGATCCGTTAGTCTAACTCTAGCAATAGATACGCAGCGCAATTGAGTGTAGGAAAAATGTCCCGCTAGACCTAATGTACGAGTTGTAATTGTCGGCTAACTTTTAATATACCTATAGACTTTGAAAATGATTCGACAATAAATCAACAAAAATAAAACGTTTGTTTGTTTGCTCGTATCCACAAGTCATTGGTAGTGGCTTGTGGTGGTGTCAGGATTTATTCAGCTAGTGTGCTGGTCCAGGGCTGCGTGTATCCATGATACGGACGCTCCTAACATGGCCCGCTATTTTGAGGCTGGGGCGGATTGGGAACAGTCAGGGGTTTGCACCCTACTCTTATTCGACACTGACTGCGATGTACATGTACAGTTGTGACTCTCTGTACACGGGACCAACGGCTTAACGTCCCCTCCGAAGGACGGGATGCTTTCATGATCTATTTGCCCAATTCCAAGTGAACCATGGAGAGCGGTAATTCTGTAATTTCAATAGATGGTATACAGATCAAATCCAGAATTGATAGTACCCGAATAAATCCCAGCAAGTGCCACGACCCCACCGGGATTCGAACCCGGGAATTTTGATGGTAAATTTGCGCCAGAGGCAAGCACCCTAACCGCTAGGCCACGCTCTTCCACAAAACGTTAATTAGGGATAATAGTACAAAGGACTCACGTTTCATAAAATGGTAGAACCAAATCAATATGCAATGGGGAAATCCCCGATTCAGATCCACATGTGCTCAGGACATCTAAACATCTGTTACAGGTTTCTGGAAAGGGCCTGCCGATTTTGTTTTGTGTGGCTATCAAATAATACGTAGCCCATATCACATGCCCAAGATGTTTCTTTTTGTATTCACCTTATAAATGCTGCAAGATATGATATTATTTGCTCCAGTAATCGTCAATTACATGTAATAGGTTTCATTGTGGGAAAGTTAAACCAAAATGTTTTAAATTTAATGTTTCATCGTCATCTTGCTCTTGGAGAATCGGGTTTTTGTGGTATACGTATTGATTATAATACTATAACACGTCATAATGAATGTCGAATGTGATTGGCCAAAGATAATTTACGTGTACCACTCGGGATGCATGATTGAGAGATTTCGCTGTAGTACATTCACCATGGCTATGACTCGCAGTTAGCAGGTCTCAAAGATCCAATCAAATAAAAATAATGGTGAAAATAATAGCGAAAGACAACATAAAACAGGGACAGGGACTCGAAGTGGAGTGTACAGAGCAGTTAATTAGAGCGCTTAATTGAGACATAATTTACAAGTCGACAATGGTCCGAGGGGGCGCTTATAAGGGGAGGGGTGCTTAATAGGTCGAATACGGTACTAATGTTAACTGCATAAAAAATGAGGTACCTTATGAGGTAAGTCGGGGGACGAGGTTGTGGATCAAGAAGTGCCCCTTTAACAGATAGAAATTAGAACACATTGATATATTATACAGCACTGTGATACAAACATGCTTATAACACAAAAATTAACCTTTGGAGTTAATTTAAAATTTTTGAAATGCACCTTATAATTTTACATATTTCTTGTTTTATTATTCCAACCCTGTTAGATTCTGTATAGTTAATAACACATGTTAGTGGCTTTTGAGATATATGATCATGAAAACAAATAATTGTTGGTACACAGCGGCAGTATTGCTGAGTGGAAGTGTATCTGGCCACCCTCGTTTAGCAGGGACAAAACCAGATTTAAAACTTTGGTTTAACTAACTAACTGGCCAATTAATCCAGTTGGCTCCTAAATTGTCATATTTTATCAAATTGGATTGCTCTTACTAGGTTGAATATGGTGTCTTGTGTTTACTGATCATTGATATTCAAAGGTGGCCTAGTGGACTTAAAATAATTCTTTGGGAAAGGGCATTCAAACAATTACAAATAAAAAGATAAGAAAGAAAAATGTAATTATTTGTGTGACGAGTCATGATTGCATGTCAAAAGAATCACTTGATGTTGCGTACCAGTAACAGTAATTCATGTGCTGTGTCTTGTGATCTTCACATGCAGAAAATATACTGTACAAGTTATTATTTTCATGTCCAGAATTTTTCACAATTTTCTTTTGGAAATAATGTGTGTGGATAATTTTTGCATTCTATTTCTGTTTGCATGTTGATTTTCAAAATCTGCAAAAAATAACAGCTTAAAACAGTACTTTGTACAAAAATGGGTGTAACTTTGCTTTCCAGACACTGTCTTTTAAAAAAGAGTTAGTGCTCTCCTAAAAGCTCTGTCAAATTAAGGAGTATTCAGAGGTATATTTAAAGAGACATGAGATTTCCAGGAAGAAGCGCCCCCACTTTTTCCTTGAACCCAGGTTTTTTACATATTTGGAATGCTTACCAATGTATAAGATCACACCTGAAGTGAATAAGCCGAATACGCCATCTTTATGTAATAAGATGATGATTCAGTAGCTCCTGTCATGCACGACAGCAGAAAGTCAGAGCATGGTTTTCTATGGGGAACGATTATGGTAGCAGGTAAGTTCAAAACAAGGTTTGTGGTTTTCTTTTGCACCTGTTTGTCCAATAAACCTTCGAAACGTTCTCGGTAGGTGATCTACAACCGATCCAGTGAAATTTGAGAGAAATTTGTATCCTAAAAAAATCTCCTCCTGTCATTTTAAGAAATTTACCACTGCAATGTACATCAAAAATGATCTTCCAAGAGGAGTTACAAATCACTCTCCTACAGTGCACTTAAGAAGACCTGCATCAGGGAAGCTATCAAATGCTCTTTAAGGAGAGCTGTAGGGAAGCAAAACTCTCACTCGCCTTAAAAGACTATGTCTGCTTTCATTCCTTACCAGGTCTGTTTTTTATGGGAACCAAATACATCTTATTTAAATTCTTTATTTTATTTATCCCCTAGTTTTAGCCATGGGAGATAATGTATTGGAACAAATGTCGGTCATCCACTTTACTTCATCTGTCAGTGGTGTAGCCAGGATTTTGTTGATGAGGGGGGCACAGATTTGTGAATGTACTGACACGTGAATATACCGTCACATGTATTGTACCGACAAAACAATTTGTTATGCTTGCCGTGCTCGCCCCAAATTTTTTTACTGTCGCCTCCAAAATCCGAAGGGGAAATCATCTTCCACATTGCCAAGAAAGTATTATTGACCAATTGTTATTAATCAATTGTTACGAAGCTCTCTGTATTTCATATTCATGCACCACACACCCTCAAAACAACAGCTTTTAGAGAAATGAACCGACGGACTGTTATGTACCAACAGAACATCGTGGTCAGGGGTACATGCCCCGTGTCTGGCTACGCCATTGTCATCTGTAGTCTATCCATCAGTTTGCAAGTCTGGGGGACCACTGACCTAAAATGGCCATACGGGTTGTATGTGCGGCAATCAAGACCCCTAGTTTGTGCCTCTTCTGCAGTTCTTTAGACTCCCGGTTCACTGAGTGTGTTCAGTTCTTACAACCCTTACTTTGCCAGAAAAGCTCCATGGCTAAAAATTTTAATTTTTTGCCAGTTCTTCAACTCCAAATTAAAGCTCTAATTTGGCCAAAAATTCAGCTTCAAAGTCCATTATTTTAAAAATCAGTATTTGACCCCTACAACGATTCAGCTAATTACACATTCATCCTGATTTTTTGGATATCACAATCACAACTTTAATTTGACACCACAATCATCTTCATAGGCTATACAATAAGAGATGTAAGGTTTGTGTCAATTAAATGTCGGCCATCTTGGAAAATGTCGGCACATGCAACATTTGATAGTTTTGGGAATAGTTTATTGAAGTCCTTGACCAAAAAAACCCATTTTTAACACCAAAATTGTCGTCTTAGTTGTTTTTGCCTTTAAGATGGCCTCCATTTTGGAAAATGGCATCATATGCAAATTGCCACCACTTTTAATTTTGTCATCACCTGTTTTCCTGTTTCCACATCCCTATGGTCAATTTTAGCTATGATGACAAATGTTATTATTCTGGCCCCGGTACCACTCTCCTAAACTATGATCATTGACCCAGTAGGTAAGGGGAAAGTTGTGTGCCGCCGGTATAGCTGGCAGAACCACTTCGCGATCTGTTGTGCGTGTATATGTATGTGTGTGTATCAGCCCACAGCTTATATTCTTTGAATATAGTGAGCGTGAAAGCTGAGAACTGCAAAATTCTTGTTACATAGTCCCATCTCCTGGAAAAAACGTCACACCAAACATTGGATCTATGGTGATATACCGCCGGGCCTATCTGTGAGCATTGCTTTCAAGCCAAAGACCTGATTATTTTAGACCTTGTTCTGTGGAGACTTACATGTCCAAGTAGAGATAACAGACCACTGACCTATCCAATATGCTATGCAAAGACATTTGGCAAAAGAAGTGTCACAGATCTCACAGATTTTTTAATTGTAGATAAGGAGCAGTTTATTTTTGAAATGCCTCTTTTCGAAGCAACTTTTATAATTATCAGCAGGCTAGGGTGCTCATCTGAAGACAAGGGGCAGTCATCAGAAGAGAGTATGCCTCTTGGAGGAGCAAGAGCTGTATTCCTGGGGGGCACTCCCATCTTGGAAGCCACTGTGACGCATATGTAAGGCTGTTAAGACCCCCCCTTTTCAGCATTGTCACCCAAAGACCCCATATTTTTTTTTCAATTCACCCAAAGACCCCTATTTTTGGAGAAAATTTTGACCCGAAAACCTTCATTTTTAGAAAATTTCGCTAAATTCTCACCCAAAGACCCCATTTTTTCGAAAATTTTGCCAATTTGTCACTCTGAAAGCCCCTATTTTGGGGCTTTTTGGCTGTCTCTCACCCAAAGACCCCATTTCTTTCCAGTCCTCTGTCACCAAATGTCCCAGGGTTTGGAAGCACGAGCCTTACACCCATATCCATTTCATAGGCTTTTTTTTTTTTTTTTTTTTGCGCCCCCGGGCTGTATTCACAGTGTCTTGATGAAGTCAATGCTGCTACTGACGAAAACGTGACAGTTCTAAGCTTGTGCAACAGTGAACCTGTTAAACAATTACAAAGTATTATGAACCCATCATAACTAATGGTTCTTTTCAGAGCCACCATTATTAGACTAGGGGTTGCCTATATGGTTTATTTCTAGTTATTTTGTCATGAAGTCATTGTTACTCCTGATGAAAGTTTGACATTTCTAAACTTTTCCACTGTTAAAAAAATTAAAAAGTAATTGAAAAAAGTAAATGTTGACTTCTTGTTGTGTCCATGTTCAGAAGCAAAGTTCAAAATAAGATCAAATGTGAAACATGCTGAATGGCAAAATAGCTATACCTTCATGTTGACTTTAGTCATTTTAAAAAGTCAATGCTAACAGGTCAAAGGTTAAATAATATTGTTAGCAATGGTCATAGCATCAATAGAACCCTTTGTCTAATGTCAACCATACCTTCATATCATACATGTTATCAGTCATGCTTCAAAACACATTGAGCTATATAGTTGTTTTACTTTCATCTTACAAGAATTGCAAGTATATTTTCCCCTTTTTAATTTTATCAAGAAAGCAGCCAATTTGAATATTTTTTTCATTACCATGTTGTTTGTCATATGACATGATTCATTATAAATTCCTGTTTGACTTTCACCATTTCCATTTAATTGTAAAAGGTTATATGTAAGGATACACAGCCTGAGCTTAAGCTACTCTCAGCTCTTTTCCAAGGGTATCCTTCGATGCATTATTGATGCAGGACCTTCAGCTTTTTGAAGTACATAAGCCACTGGGTGCACAACAGCTATTTCCTTAGCAGTATAGACCCTTGCCAATTAATATAAAATCTCCCTTGCCATATGGTAGAAATACCAAGAGTATAATAGATCACCTGTACAACTTGAGTATCTCTGGAATTCAATAACAGGTGGATGTATTGTAGTCATGTAATGTGGCTCTCCTGCCCTACATTATGGCTGCCTATTGCATAGGGTCTATATTGTGCAGAGGACTTATTCCATCCGCAACTTGTGTTCCAGGACCACATCTTTTTGACTGTCTCATGGCGGCGCTATTCCTGATTATGATTGCGCTTTATTCTGTTAATGTATTTAAGTATTACAAAAGAACAACCTTCTGCTGGCTCGGATTGGTTGGCGTGCGTCTATAGGTGCTCGTCTTGTAATCGAACTGTCCTGGGTTCGAATCCTCCTGTAAACGTAAAATTTTTAATTTATTATGCTCATATTTTTAGAGTGAGGTAGAGTGAGCAATTTCAACAGAAACAGAGTCAGCTATTGAATAGAAAATAATGAATAGCTGCCCTATGAGACGAGTCAAAAAGATGTAGTCCTGGAACACAAGTTGCGGACGTGATAATATTGCTCTATATTGTACTTTAAAGCCACTATCAGTCATTTTTTTCCAAAATAAAAATGCCCATTTTGTCTCTAAATTGCTAATGTTAGGTCATATCAACACCTTATATTACTGTTCATTGTGAAAAACAGATGCTTAAGCATTTTAAAGCGGTCCTGAAGATGCCATTTACGACTGTTTTTGCGCCTAAAAAAAGTCGGATCCTGACTTTTATTAGTAAACAAAGCATAAAAATCATCATTTCTTGACAAATATGGCGCGTTACGCTTAGCCACTTACAGGGGTCTTTACTACAACTATTTCTAACACAACAGTGCAAAAAATGCACTTTGATGAAAAATAGGGGCGCTGTTTGTTTACATTTTGAAAATGTCGCTGATAGTGGCTTTAAAGCTGCCTGCCAGGTAACTAAAAAGATCCACATCAGGGGCGGTAGGACACAACCTGCTCGATTTGGGCTTTGGAGATATCCAAACGGTAATTTGTGGAACTGCTACGTGCATTTTACTATGGCATTCTCTGTCTCAGTTACATTACAAAATCTTCTCTTAAAACCTTAGTTCAATGCATCTTAGTAATATCATGGTAATTTTAGAATAAATTATTGACTTCAAAATTTGTTGGGGTTATTGGATTAACCCCGCTGCAAAATAGTGTAATTTCCTGTAACAGGTCATTTAGATTTCAATATTTGTGACCAGGCCTAGCCTTTAGTCAAATCTATGTGTAACAGTTTGATATGCGTAAGAGCGCCCTCCTACCATTAAGTCTTTGAAAAAGACTAGCACTCGGGTTATGCCGGATGTTGATGCCATTTTGAATTCACTGTTGCACTTAGGTTGGCATGTCCTACCCCCCCCCCACTTTGGTCGATAAAGCAACAAACAGTCCATTGTTCTTTACCCTTTTCGGATCATTTTCAAGCTTAGTTATAGTTATATTTGAGTTGGGCTTCACCAAAAACCCTTTGTGACTTTTCATGTAAAAACAACATAATGACCAAAATATTAAATAATGCATGGATAAAATTACTAAATAAACCCATTGAGCTTCAAAGCTCAATTGCATGGCAGTACCTTCATAGGTACTCCCTATGTGTATATTAATGTTCAAGGTCATGCATGTACATCGACAGATACCCCCACTTTTGCAGTCGATGATGTGATATCCATGGGGCAGGTACTCCATAGGAACTTCATAGGTATTTCAAAATTACTCATATGAAGAATTATGCTGTTTTGTTATTAGGCGTATTGTGTTCTTTGTTGTATTCGGCTTATTCACTTCAGGTGTGATCTAATTACATTGATAAGCATTCCAAATATGCAAAAAAAACTAGGTTAAAAAAAATTGGGAGCACTTTCTGGACATGCCCTTGTGTCTCTTTAAAGGGTGTGATGTTAACTTTGGATAAGAGAATATCAGAATTGTAAGTTTTTGTGGGTCGCCTCATGCTTATCATTTGGTGTAACCAGCTTTTTGCGGGGGCACATATTTTCAGGGGCAAGCATATATTAAAAAAAGTTGAGAATCTAATTTTATGACAAGTCCATAGTTGGCAGGTCCTATTCTCTAGGGGCTATAGATGTATTACAACCACCAGGGCCGTACGCAGGATTTATTTTGGGGGAGTGCGGGATTTCAAAAAATTTTTTTTTTTTTTTTTTTTCCCCCCCCCCCCCCCCCCCCCAAGATGGTCCATTTTTGGACATTTTGAACATTTCACCACCAAAAAGTGGACTTTCTTGTTAATATTTCTCAAAATATTGAACTTTTTTATCAAAAAATTCATCAAAAAGTGGACCTTTTGCCCCTTTTGTGGAATTTGGGGGGTGGAACTGCACCAAAGGCACCCCCCCTCCTGCGTACGGGCCTGATAACCACCATATTTCAGTAAGATAATTTGCAAGCATTTTATTTCCATTTTCTTGAAACAGGTTCTTAGCACACAATTAGGAAATATGAGGACTCGTAATATTGTGCCAACTGTAAATCAGCCACTCTACGTCATTATCTTGTAAAAAATAGCAGTTTAGATATCCTTGACACCCCCACAAGTGATAAAACTGAAATCAATCTAGCAACGATAAGACTTTATATTTTAGTCAATATTGGGGGCTTTACAGACGGACACTGCAACACAATTGAATGGAGCTTCATATTTTGTCAGCACTTTTGATTTTTTTTTCTCTTTTTGCAAATTTTCATTCAAAAAAGTACCTTATGAGAATTTTACAGATATCCATCACTCACTATCTCTCCCAAGGCTCGTTTCAGTAGCCTTGGATGTGCACTGTTTAACACCATCTGACATTGTGTTCGGGGTACATAAATCATACTAAAAAACAAGAAAAGTCTTTTAAAAAGACAAACCATCACTTAGCGATGATGTTAGTACTTTAATATGTTAGTGTAAATACTCGAGATCATAGGAAACCCTCTCGTCTATTAGATAGATGATTACATAACCACAGTATATATTTCAGGCTCAACCCATACTCCTGCTCAACCTTTAATTTTGGAAATAGCACTGGTTTGAAAATGCCCGCCTTTATACAGCCATATCCATTTCATAGAGAGGTGAGTGCCCCCTGGTTGTTATCAAATAGATTCTGAATATTTTAACCACATTCCATTGCACCGATATTAAAAAATTTCCCTTACAGGAAAAATTTTCAAAACAATGCTTACACTAGGATGCAATGAAGTATACAACTCCTGTGCAACAGTGCAATAGCTTCATTCA
Source organism: Ophioderma brevispina (assembly GCA_023653785.1). Classification (NCBI taxonomy): domain Eukaryota; kingdom Metazoa; phylum Echinodermata; class Ophiuroidea; order Amphilepidida; family Ophiodermatidae; genus Ophioderma; species Ophioderma brevispina. Next base: position 200,353 of record JAMKCH010015905.1, read on the forward strand.
CAGTGATTTTAAAACACACCCCTGAGTGTTGGTGTATTTTTGAATACCAAGACTACACAAGATCAGTTCAAGTCCAGCATGTACAGGTGAGTAAACCCACTGACCTGGTGTCCTTGTTGTGAGCATAGTGCAACGCTAGTGTGTTCTATCTGGGCATTGAACACGATATGGTATACTCTCAAAACCATGGTCATATCATCCATTACATGTCAATGAACTGTGAATTTAACCATGTGATGGGTGCGCTATCATCCATCAAAAGTTTTGTTTCTAGCTGCTTAGAAAATGTAAATGAAATTCCTAGGAGTCATATACCATGTCCTTAATTCTTAAAATAATTGGACACAGAGGAATTTGCACTGGCACATTAGACACCACCCAAATCTGTGCATGACTGTGATATTCTGCCGATCATGTGCTTGCTACACATATGCTGGTAACTTGCAATGTAGTGAGTGGCTTTATCTATTCCGTTTCATACCATCTTCAATGGAAAACCTGGGGGGTATTGCTCAATACCCTTGTGAATGAAGATATTGACTGTGCCATGAGAATGAGACTTTATTGCTACCCTTTGCTTTTGATCACTGCATGCATAAATACAATCACGTCCTGAAGAAACTCATGAATAATTGATAAGATTTCAAAAAAACTAAGAGTAGTACTTAGTCTAAATTATGTCTTCAAGTGGTGTGGTTTATGTCCTGTATGGTTAAAAGCCACATAAAAAAAAAAAAGATTCTAGTAGCCCTCCCTCCTAACTTGGATAAGGTCATTTTTTATTTTTCACTTTCTTAAATTATATGTTTCAGTCCGAATTTGTTGATGTCATGATATGAAGAATTGTGTATTAATCAAACACGTCACTTCATGTGATTTTAGAAACCTCTAGGGGGGTCTATTACTCATAAACTTAACAATAAAAGCGCCCCTCACCATTTTTTCTCCCTGATGGCTGCTGAAAGTTGGTGGTAGGTTCTGATATCAATTTTCGGTGGGTGACAATGGCCATATTTAGTGTCATTTAGTAAAAACAAAAAAGAAGAAAATCAACCCTCCCTCACTTTTCAGAGGCCACTGCTACGAGAAGAAATCTAATCATTTAATTTTAAGGGACCTAATCTATAATTTCTGGTATATAGGGATAAGCTTGAATTGGGGTGTCAAGGCAAATGATTATTTCAATTTATAATTAGTCCTCAATGATGACCAAAATATTATCCAGCAATTCAATTAAAGCTGACATCAGAGATTCGAAATAGATTTTTGGTAGTAATTAAAATAGCATGCATAGTACCTAAAGATAAGCAACTTAAAGCTAAATTCCAAGTAGAGATGAATTCGGAGTTTCCGATTTTTTATGCAGTAAACATTTATGACATATAACAGTGCCATAGGATACCGTGTATAACAAAAATTCCGGCTCCGGAATTTAAACAAAGTTGTGATTTTTTGTATGAAGGACTTCGATTTGAGATTAGTTTTATTTTCACACATGTGGATTAGTATATGGACAAGCATTAATGATTTTAAAGTATTAGCCACAGTAGACAGAGAAGTGAACAATATATATGAAAAAGTTCAGACTGCTTGAAATTCAGCTGATACCGGGTGAGTAAAAAAAAACAGAACTCAAAAACAAATTGCGATTAAAAAATTTATTGAAATTGGAAGCGTGTTTATGAAGGTGCATTTCTTGATTCCAACACCGTTTATTCACGATTCACTTGATATCTTGAGCAAAAAGTTTTCAACAAACTAGAGTTGATCCTGATCTTGCGGTTTTGTGTTATGAGCAAATGGCTTGTTTCCCACGGTCCCATAGGGTACTACGCTGTTACATTCTGTTGTTTAAGGACAGAAAAATACACATGCAATTTCTTACAGGTAGAACGAATTGCACATAACATTAGAAGAACTCCAAAATTTATTGACTGGATTACTTAAGGCAATGGTTAATGATGAATAAAAATCTCAACCTTTTGAGTAAGTCGGGGGACGAGTGTGTGGATCAACTAAGTAACTATTTAGAGACCAAATTTGTATTAATTGAACATTCCACACCATTTCAGTAAAAACACCCCCCCCCCTGGGGTGGTGCCCCCCCCCCCCACCTGATGGAAAAATACTTGGGCATATTTTTGGATTTTGTAAATAGTTCTGCTGAATTTATCATGCTGGAAAATGAATAATTAAGCACTCAAATCATTTAAATAGGATATTCCTAACCTTTTTTGGTAAAAACAAGCCCTCGTGGAGTGTGCCCCAGAAAGAGCATTTTGGGCATATTTTTGGATTTTGTAAATAGCTCAGCTGAATTTCTCATGCCCGAAAATATATAATTATGCACTCAAATGATTTAAATAGGGCATTCTTAACCTTTTCGATAAAAGCACTTTGGTACATTTTTTTTCAAAAATCGGTCAGCACCATTGTATTCAGTAGAAAAAAATGTTTCAGAATCAATTTTGAAAAAAAAAATATTTCCCACTTGTGCATGATTGTGAGACAGACTAAATGCACAAATAATGAAATCTATATGAGGACACATACACCTATACGCAACACAGACTACCGCCTGTTTTTTTTTTTTTCCCCTGTTACCATATATTTCGACAGGCAAGGCTGCAAAAACTTTTGTAGCTTATTCTGTTAGAGGCGGCCCTTGACAAATTTACATTCTTACAGACAGCCTGTTGTCTGCCAGGATAGCTGGAAAGCACAAAAAAAACCTACTCTATTGAAGCTGTATAAAGGTTTTAATGTATGTGTAAATTGATTCTAGTCACCGACGCTAGTCACCAACGGCACTTCACGCCCGTGTAGTACATTCCTATTTCTGCAAATGACCAGAAGCCTCTCGGCTCTTTATACGGGTCTTTATAGTGCTCGATCAAGCCACTGCTGACTGACCTAAGTTTAATGAACCGCGCGCCCGCGTTGCAGTATACACACAACCGAATACAGTAAATCTTTGCGTGTACATTGTACGTGTCTTGCAAACCATGCTCGACCGCGCCGCAACTGACCATTCTGAGTCAAAACACAGTTCTGCACATATAATTATGACAGCAATCAATACTCCCATTGCATTTCCCAATTCAAACTTGGTTCCACTGCCAAAAAATAGCCATGCATATTTGCAATGTCAACGTAGTAAATGTTAATGTCACCCTGCATACATGAGACAGTGTGTTCAGAATTGATCAAGTGGCACCGACACAAATAGTACATCTCACTAGTCACATATATCGCACATAATCTATGATTATTTAGGAGTACTTTTTCAGCCCCCAATTTCTGGGATTGACTCATGGTGCAACGTTACTAACACAAAAACAACACCAACATTCTCCAACAGAAAGTCTGATTTGAATTCTGTTTTCGGCTTCCAATACCCGAGACCATCCCAGATTTTCTCATTATCATTGCGCTTATAATTTTGACCACCTGAGGTCTAAGAAGTCTCTCGAACGTCATGAACACAGAGTGCATAATTTCCGAAATCTTCCCAACCTTTGTGTTGGTAATTGTCTAGTAAACTATACATGCAAATGGTAATGCTCAAAAGTGCTATTTTCATAATAGAAGTGATTTTGTAATTAGAATCTGGATCCCCCATTGTAATTAAACATTGGAACTAGTGGAAACACCAAATCGTCTGTCCATTTGTATTGTAAAAATAGTGCCACATCACGAAAATGATTCTCTTGACTTTGTCTGAAAACAACGGGAACAACAAGGGCTGAGTGTAGACACGTACATGGCATTATTCCCGGCTATTTCATATTGGAAGGCCATTTCCAGCAGCCGTTGAATTATTATCGGGATCTCCGATTATTAAGTATCCTAATTACAAAATTTCCTTCTTTTGCAATACATAGACCTGTTTAGAAGATTTACATTCACAGGTATTATAGTTTACTCACACTAAAAACAAGTGGTCATTTTCCGGGGTTAGTAGTCAACTATGCACACGACTACGAAAAGTGGTCATAATTTTGACACTATTTCAGAGTTTTTTTGTTTGTTTTTAGTGTGTATCCAGCAAGTGGCGTAACCAGAGGGGGGCAGGGGGGCAGCTGCACCCCCTGGGGTGGGGATTCTTGCCCCCCTGAAAAATTAGTGATTTACATAGGCATACAATATACTTAACAAATTTAATATTATGCTTGCCCCCTGAAAATCTATGTGACCCTTTCACCCCCCCCTGAAAAAAAAGCTGGTTACGCCAGTTTATCAGTTACCCAATGAAACTGTCTGCAAAAAGCTCCAAAGTGGGAAGAACCCCTGACTAGTCATCCAGGAGGTCACTGGTTTGAATGCAACCAGGAACACATTTACTGAAGTCAGGAACTCTTTTTCAAAGTCGTTTCAAGCAATGTTTGTCTGATTTTACCAATGATCATGCAAATTTATCAAAGTTTTGACGCTCAGATTAATAACCGAAATAATCAAGAGAATGGAGTTCCCATAACCTGGCCCATCTGAAGCACTTTTTTGCATTATGAATTCGGAAACCCTTCACGAAATCAGCACGTTTATGCCCTTAAGATTTCTAAACTCATAAGTGTGTCAGAAAAAGTGTGTCAGATGGATTCAGGTTCAGAAACTCCCCAAGAGAAGAAAAGCAAACTTTCAAACAGCCATTTTGGGATCTGTTAATTCAAAAAACGCACGGTCAACTGACTTTGGTGAACGATTGTCGTTCACATGCTATCAAAAAAATTTAAAGTCATAAATGATTTTAAGAGTAAGGTTTGTTCACTGCTAATCCATTTAAAGTCCATGGAAAACTCCTCTAATCCCAATGTTGTCCGATTTATGTCAGACATTTAAAGCCACAAGCATGGAAAGTGAGGTAAAATCTCTATAGCATAGGCCATTTATCACGCATTCGCAATTCCACTTATTTCAATCATGGGTCCTTAATGCATCCTATTGAGGGGCCAAGCAGGTCAAGTTACACGCAATCTCATAACATACTATGATATCACGCATGCTGAATTTCAAATGAAAAGGATTGATGTAAATTATATCTTTTACAATTACCCTTTGTTACTGAAGAAGTCCTGCTAAAAGTAAAATTTTTACTCTCAGGCCCAGAACCAGGATATTTTTTGGGGCGAGGGGAATTTTTTTTCAAAAAGGGACTTTCCCCAAAATTTGCCCCTTCCCCTCCTGGGGGAGGGGCAAAAGTGGACTTTTTACCAAAATTTTAACCCTTTTTCGACAAAAAATCATGAAAACCCCTGTTTTTTGGCTCGTTCTGCTCGCAAAATCTATATTTTTGGCCTTTATTTTGAATGCTGTGTGCATAATAACATTAAATATCATCAGATGTTTAGTACCCTGAACCCATTCTATATTGTCTCATATAGAATGATATAGTGACCAAAGAATTACATGAATCTTTATAGATAGCTATATAGCTATACACTGTTTAGTCAGTGCCTTTAAAATGTATCCATATTCATGACCAAAAGTCAAGCCTAACAAAACACCATTATGTGTGTATTTAAACAAGTAACCATATTTTCTATAAATATATATATAATATTATGAGTTATTCATTACAAGTATCCAAGCATATGTATTGTATCACCCGCATGATGATTAAATCATACTCCTTTTTCCCCATTCTGTGTTTCTGTCTGATGTTAATTATCTCTGAAGTGATTTGGTTTGTTCTAATAAGGTTGTTATTGGCAATGAGATTGAATTGTTTTTGTTCATTCTAAATTAATGATACTTTATTATGTATGAAAAGACATGAAAAATGTTTAAATTAAGAATTTAGTATGATTAGGATCTTTCTACCTTGAAAAAAAATTGTTTGCCAGTGGTGTGCTAACCTCATAACAATAGGTCAAATACAGCCACAGTTATATACATTCATTTATTTTAAAATTTTTATGAGTGGGGAGAGAGAAAATCACCAAGGGGATTTAATAGCTATACCAATGCAACTTTCTCCTTCCCCCTTTAAAACAAACCACTTAAAGGGGGATGACCCATAATAAGAATATGCAGTTTTCATCTTAATACAATAGCCTTCACCCAAAACCCCATCTGTACAATTTTGTGCGAATATTTAAATCTGTTTTAATGTGAGAGCTGAAAACGTAATTTTGTAGGCCCATAGAGTACTGTGTAAAATTATTATGGGTCAACCAAAATGGGGCACATTTTTGCTCATGACTTCCAAACCAAACATCCTTTAGCCCTATGACTTCATAGGGTGAATAAGAAAAATAGTAGCTTTCTTCTGACGCCAAAATTTTGACCACTTTCATTAAAATCTGGGGTTCTGGGGATGAGGCCATTATCAATCGGGCCATGGCCCTTTATAATGATCTGTTTAAAATGCTTAAATGTTGCTCCCAATGCACTCGTCAATCTGCGAAATGCCAGCTATACTGGCACCAGACACTAAATAATAGTAGAAATGACATTCATGTTTTCACATTAATTTATTTTCATTTAAAAGTATCTAAAAGTGGAAAGAGAGATAGGAGGGGAGAGACAATGAAGGGAGAGAAGGAGAAAAGGGAAGGACTTGAAGAACAAACCAAAGAAAGTGGAGAAAGAATAAAAGGGGGAATAGAGAAAAATATGAACAAGAAAGATGGGGAAAAGGATTGAGAGGGTGGGAAGAAAAGGGATGTGGTGTGATGAGTGTGTGTGCATATGTGTGTGTGTGCATGCATGTGCATGCATGTGTACACTGTATGCATGTACATGTGTGCAAACAAATTTCACAAATTGGAGCTTCAACTTGACATTAAAGGTTGACTCAGATATTTTGAAATATATGTATTTATTTAATAGTCAAATAGAACTAAAATAGTGACCGTAAATGCTCAATTCCAAAATTTGAAATGAATTGGATTGTTCATTTTCACAGCCATTTGAAAGTTTCATTTATTTTGACAAAACAAGAAAACAAAAAGTATCAATGGCGACACACTTTTGACAGTCTTTTGACAACTAATTTTGATTATTATTCCACTAACTATACATCCTGTGTAAATTTTTATGAAATTTCATTGTGGGCAAATACGATTTTTCCTAAAATCTAGTTTTACATGTCTTTCTATGGGGGGTATGAATATACATGCAAACCATGACCTTTGTAGGCATATGGCAAGATTCCCGCAATGGATCTGTCTGATTTTGTCCCGACGTATATAAGCTGTCAAAATTGTGTCACCATTGCTTAAAGTTGCTCAAAAAAAATAAAGGAGACAATCTGCATGGGATCAAACAGCTGTGTTTTGATATAGTAAACATCAATGTATAGTATAACTGTGATACTGTGTACAACAGAAATTCTGGATCTGGAGTTTTATTACAAATTTGTGACTTTTTATGTGAAAGACATCGATTTGAGCTTGCCTATTTCACACAGTAATAAGTATGTGGAAAATTGAGGGCGCCACCCTCGGGAAATCTGAGTTAGCCTTAAAGTTGTGTGAGGAAAACATCTTGAAATAAACAGCCCTTAGTCGAAATTGGAACAAGCTTGATTTGTCAAATGATTTAAATACAAAGGGCAATAAAGGCCCGTCATAACCACCCAGACAACTTGACAATAAAATTTAAATGTTAATTTTCAGCTATGTGCAAGTCAAACATAAATTCATGTAACCCAAGATGTTGCCAATTCAGCATTTCAGACTCATTCACTATGTGTTGATGTTTTGCTCTATTTCAATTTGTTTCTTTCAAAATCATGTCAAATTTGTCCCAAAATGGCTAAAATGTCATATATTCATTTTTATGAGTTATTCATTACAAGACCAGCATATGTATTGTATCCACACCCGCATGATGATTAAAATCATACTCCTTTTTCCCCCAGTTCTGGTGTTTCTGTCTGATGTTAATTATCTCTGAAGTGATTTGGTTTTGGTTCTAATGGTGTTCTTGGCAATGAGATTGAATTGTTTTTTGTTCACTCTAAATTAATGATACTTTAGTATTTATGAAAAGACATGAAAAGTTTAAAAAGAATTTAGTATGATTAGGATCTTTCTACCTTGAAAAAAAATTGGTTGCCAGTGTTGTGCTAACGGCTCAGTAACAATAGGTCAATACGCCACAGTTTATCTCAGTCATTTATTTAAAATTTTTATTAGTGGGGAGAGAGAAATCCCAAGGGGTTTAAATAGCTTACCAATGCAACTTTCTTTCTCCTTCCCCCTTTAAAACAAACCACTTAAAGCGGGATGACCCATAATAATAATATGCAGTTTTCATCTTAAGACATATCCTTCAATTCGCCCAAAAACCCCATCGTACAATGTTTGTGCGAATGTTCTAATCTGTTTTAAATGTGAGAGCTGAAAACGTATTTTGTAAGCCATAGAGTACTGTTTAAATTATTATGGGTCAACCCAATTGGGGCACACTTTTGCTCATGACTTCCAAACCAAACATCCTTTATTAGCCCTCTACTTCATAGGTGATAAGAAAAAAAAATAAGTAGCTTTCTTCTGACCCAAAAATTTTGACCACTGTCAATTAAAATACTGGGTTTGGGATGAGGCCATTAGCAATCGGGGCCATGGCCCTTTATAATTGATCTGTTTAAAATGGGCTTAAATGTTGCCACCCATGCACTCGTCAATCTGCGAAAATGCATCTATACTGGCACCATACACTAAATAATAGTAAGAAATGGACATTCATGTTTTCACTAAATTTATTTTCATTTAAAGTAACTTAAAGTGAAAGAGAGATAGGAGGGGAGAGACAATGAAGGGCGAGAAGGAGAAAAGGGAAGGACTTGAAGAACAACCAAAGACGTGGAGAAAAATACAGGGAATAGAGAAAAATATGAACAGCCAAAGAGGGGAAAGGATTGAGAGTGGAAGAAACGGAATGTGGTGTATGAGTGTGTGTGCATATGTGTGGGTGTGGTGGTGCATGTCAGTGCATGCAATGTGTTACACTGTAAGCATGTACATGTGTGCAAACAAATTTCACAACTTGAGCTTCAACTTGACATTAAGTGACTTCAGATATTTTGAAATATATGTGTGTATTATTTAATGTCACATAGAACGACATAGTGACCGTAAATGCTCAATTCCAAAATTGAAATGAATTGGATTGTTCAGTTTCACAGCCTTTGAAAGTTCATTTATTTTGACAAACCAACAACAAAAGTATCATGGGACAACATTGACATACTTTTGACACCTAATTTTGATTATTATTCGCCTAACTATACATCCTGTGTAATTTTATGAAATTTCATTGTTGCAAATACGATGTTTCCTAAAACTAGTTTTACATGTCTTTCTATGGGGGGTATGAATATACATGCCACCATGACCTTTGTAGGCATATGGCAAGATTCCTGCAATGGATCTTCTGAATTTTGTCCCGACTTATATAAGCTGTCAAAATGTGTCATCCATTGCTTAAGTTGCTCAAAAAAATAAAGGAGACAATCTGCATGGGATCAAACAGCTTTTTTGATATAGTAAAACAATCAATGTATAGTTAAAACTGCGATAACTCTGTACAACAAAAATTCTGGATCGGAGTTTTTTAATTACAAGTTGTTGACTTTTTATTGAAGACATCGATTTGAGCGTGCTCTTTTTCACACAGTAATAAGTATGGAAAAATCTGAGGGCGCCCACCCCTCGGGAAATCTGAGTAGCCTTAGTTGTGTGAGGAAAACATCTTGAAATAAACAGCCCTTATTCGAATTGGAACAAAGCTGAATTTGTCAAATGATTTAATACAGGGCAATAAAGGCCTCTCCTAACCACCAACCACTCAGAAAGTGACACTAAAATTTTAAATGTTAATTTTGCAGCTATGTCAAGTCAAACCTAAATTCATGTAACCCAGAGTTTGCCAATTCATCATTTCCGACTCCTTCACTGATGTGTTGTTTTTGCTCTTTCAATTTGGTTTCTTTCAAACTCATGTCAATTTGTCCCAAATGGCTAAAATGTCCATATAAATATTCATTTGTATATGAGCATTAGTTTAAGGAATTTTTTTGAGAATTTTTATCTCAATAAAATTCCCGCCAAAGTTTTGTTTACCATGTGACTTTTTTACTGTACATGTAGGGGGTATTTCATAGTGAAAAATTCTTGCAGCAAAATTATGTTGTGCATTTGTTGATCTGTTTATTATTTTATTTGTTAGGAGTGAAAACTCATTTTTGGGGCTTGTTTCCACAATAGTAGGGGATCCATGGTGGCATATTTTGAGGGAACCCTATTCAAGATACACTAAAAGGTTTGTGAAGTGGGTTTTGGACTATTCGAGGGTGCTGATTCCGAATATGCACCATGCAAATTGTCAAGTGGTGGAAAGTGGATTTTAAAGGAGCATGTAAACCCGTTCCTATTTTTTTTTAATATAAGCTTTATGAAACCATGGGCGTCCACTAATTTGCTAAAGGGTTGTAAGAAGTTTTGTATGGTCAATTTGAGGGTACTGATTTCAAAAGCACCTTACAAAATCCCACATTTGTGGAAAGTGGATTTTAAGGGCTTGGGTCCCGATAGATCCGTTCTCTAGATTTGGTAAGATTTCGTATAAATGAATTTTCATCGATGTATGTCACCTATCAGAAATAAAATATGGGGTCACCGACCGTTTTGAGAAAAATTCTACTAAAAACGCTATTTTTTCCAAAAATTTGGTATCACACGTCTATGTAAAATTCAGGTTTTCTCCTCCCGCCGGACATTTTGAATTTAAAAAAATATTCGGTTCGAAACTTTTGTCCAATTTTAATAAAAGTTGCGCACTAACAAGATCTGTCCGATTAATCTGAAGAAAAACGTAGGGGTCACCGAACTAATATTTCTGTTATTTTCGAAAATAACGGCATTTTAGTAGTCTAAAATACCAACGCGATATTGAGTGGTAAAGCGCCACAAGTTTCACGCGTGCAACGCTTATATCTGACCAACGCGAACAAAAAACGCACAAGGGGACCCCCAACCGTCAAAAAAAACCCGCCCCCAACAAAGAGAGAAAAGCCAAAACACACAAAAAAAAACAACAAAAAAGGGGGAGAGATGCCAGAGCTCGCGACACGCCCATCCGCCCGGCTGGGCGCCCCCGGGGGTGCTACCCAATGCCGGGGGGGTGGGAGAATGACGGTATTGCAGGCCCAGCCAGTGCAGGCGAGTCCCAAACCCGAGGATCACCCGCACCAAATTCGGGCAGCTTAGTCTGCGGAGGATGAGTAAGGAAGGCAGGTCGAACTAACCGCCCGGACCGTCTTGCTCCGCATCTGGGGGCAGGGGGGAGGGAAGGATCCTTCCCGGGCGTAGTGAGACAGCAAGGAAAAATGATGGAGGGAAGCCTTTGGCGTCGCCCGCCCCCCCCGCGGGCCCGCCCCCCCCACACATGTCACCGCGGGATAAGAAGAGGGACGAAGATTGGGCTAAACGCATGCTCTATAAACACGGCGGAGCGAGGAAGAGGGGGGAAAGGATGACCGGTCATTGAGGGAGTTGCTCGGCGACTACAGGGTTTTGTGAGGAAACACAATAAAGAGTTACAAGGGATTTTTTAGGCGGTAAGAGGGAATGGTACAGGGCGGCCCTCCTACGTTGGGTCCTCCACCCGCCAAAAACTCTCCCTCCCCCTTCTACGGCCTCCCCGGCCCCCATCCATCCACCTCGCCAGTGGGCGCGGACGGCCCCCCACCCCGTAAGCCGAGGATGGGCCCCTCCTGTGTCCGAAAAGCCTGAGGAAATATCGGGTAATTACCGCGGACTCGAGGCGGTTGCAAACGGGGTCCGATTTGCGGCTCGGGGCGCGGGCATGTCGTGTTTACCGGATGTCACAGGTGCCTGCGCATAAGGCCGGTATCAAGGGGCACACCCAGCCGGCGTGGTCCGCGAAGGGTGGACAGGTTCCTAACCCGCGGAACGGGGCAACCGCGCTTGAGGGGTCGGGTTGCGCGGGCTCGATGGCGGGACGGCACGAAAAGAGGGATAGGCGATCGCACCCGCTAACGCCAAAACGAGTACGTGGCGGGGAGTGGGTGGGGGATCAGCATAAGTAAGTAAACAGGGGGAGCCCACGCCAGCTGAGAGAAGCAAGGAAGGGCACCCACAACCCGCCTAGGTGGAGGCTGCTCGTAGCTGAGGTCTCAGATAAATAAGAGGACGCGCCCCCACACACCTGAACAGATGTCGACACATATTTCGCCGGACTGACGAACCCCGCGATGCCGTCACGAGGGGGTATCCGAGGGTACTAGGGCGGCCCCCCCAAAAACGTGTATTGAATGTGTTTGTATATGAGAACACAATATTCTATATCTGTGATGAGAAATCAATACAAAGACTGGTAAGAAAAGGAAAGAAAATGTTTATGGAAAGGTGAGAATGAAAAGTATGAAAAGGCAAGGCGTTCCAGATTTCGTGATTTTTGAATGCATTTTAAGCGTGTGTACTCACACTCTGACACCAGTATTAGCTGGACGAAATATTACCTATACTTCATAACATTTTTAAATTAGGGCCTACTGTTGTCAAAATTCGTTCCTTTTACGAAGTTAAACGATATTATAGAGTTGTCATTGTCATTGGGAATTTAAAAAAAAAAAACACTTACGAGCATTCGCCACGTTATCTGTTTTTAATTATGCAGTTGTCGGCCCACTATCTGCTGCAAGATGGCGCTGGGCCACAAAAATCCATGTTTTTTTGTCTTTGAGAGAGAAATCACCGCTAAAATGTAAATAACGCCTGAATGTGGTGGGTGATTTAAGATTTTCATCACTTCAATGTTTTTAAAATGATTATAAGTTCCCAGTTATTGAGTCAAATCTTCAAACGGAAGATATGTGCATGTTAACGACGTTCCTTTTAATTTTAGGTCTTTGCGCCGTAAAGTTTTTACCTGAATCATCCCTCATTTAGTTAATTAACCTTTTCCATAAAATGACATAATTATTTTCATGAAAAAATTCTTATAGCCTATCTATATGAAATGAAATTCTTTAAACATCCATAGGCTACTGCATTCATTCTTCATGAAACAGGTAAGGGACAAAGCGTGGCATGCTATCTTCGGATATCGCACATTTACTCAGGTGGTTTTTACAACTCGCGGAGAGCTAGGAACGGCCAAGTCAACGAATTTGGGAGAATATCTGCTTGGAGACTATGTCGCGGCAGCTAACGTGACCAATCACTTAAAGGGGAATTACCCGATTTCCTATTTTTTTTTAAATATAGTCGTTATCAAACCATGTGCTCATGATTCACTTAATTCTTATTTGACTGAAAGGTTTAAGAAGTGTTTTTGGGCAATTCAGGTGATGATTCCGAATATGCACCATGCACAATTGTCAGGTTGGTGGACATGGATTTTTAAAGGGGCATTACCCGATTTTCCCTGATTTTTTTTAAATTAGCTATATCCCTGTGCAATATCCACTTAATGTGACTAAAGGTTTTTAAGAATGTTTTCTGTCAATTTGTAGGGTGTTGATTTCAAATATCACCATACAAATCACCACATTGGTAGAAAGTGATTTTAAGGGGAATTACCGGATTGTCCTTATGTATTTTTAATATCAGTATCAAACAATGCCCAATATCCACTAATATGACAAAAGGTTTAGCGGAAGTTTTTAGGTGAATTTGAGGGTGCTAATTTTTGAATATACACATAACCAAAATCACCCCACGTTGGTGGCAAGTTGATTTTAAAGGGGAAAAAATATTTTCCTACTTTATTTTTGAAAAAAAGTTATCAGGGAAATAAATTTTTTATATAGAGGTCCTCTGGATGATGGCATAGAGGTCCTCTGGAGGATGGCCTGCCTGATTATCATGTCATGTTAATGTTTGTCTAAACTATTGTATTGAATTAACGGGCACTCTTCTATTATAACACATTAGATTGAAAAATCAAATATTACAATTTATAGTTGTTATAGTCGTTAAAGTTTGTTTTTACTTTTTCTGTTTTCCAAATATGTCCCTTATTTGGGTGTTGCAAAGAAGGGTCGTATGTTTTCATCATTTTCCATAGAAAAAAAATAATGTGTTTTTATCATACTTCCGTAATTATCATTACTTTTTTACCAAAGTTATATTAAGAAAGAAAATCTCAGAAACTGGTGTCATTTAGTGTCTAAGAGTATTTATTTAAGACGGGAGAGCGGGGGGAGGAGGGAGAGAAGAGAGAAAGTGAGAGCGAAGGGGAGGGCGAGGGAGGGGAATAGGAAGGTAAGAGGGAGGGTAAAAGGGGGGGGAGAGAAATGTAAGGGGGGAAAGGATGGGAAGTCAAGGAGAATGATTTATGCCGGATAGTGGGAGTGGGGGAAAGAGCAGAGGTACGATAAGACAATGGAGGGGGGGAGTAGGTGCTTTTTAAAGTGGGTTGGGTATAAATAGCAATCGGCGACTATTGATACAGCTTACGCCTACTGCTCGGCCGATTGAGCATCTCTGTCTTTATGTTGAACAAGCCTGCAGCCGATTTGGAAGAAGTATGGTTGTTGTGTATAGTTGGGAAGAGGTTAGGTCGCGTCGCGGTTTGTCTTCGTGTGAACGGTACCTTTCTTGGCTTCAACATTCCATCCGAATTGGTCCAATTTTTCGAAAATCGTGAGCATTTTCTTTCATATGTAGTTTGGTTTTGGTCAACGTCTGGGACTTTTCTGTACAATCTTCTGTAGTCTTCGAGATTATTTGATAGAAACTTGCTTCCAGATATTCAAAAACTGGTGCCGATTGCCATTTTGAAACTCTTGAGTAATTTTTCCTTTTGCGGTGTATTTTGGCCAAGTCTTGGAGTGTCCTGTACAGTTTTCTTTCTGCAGTCTTGTGTGGTCGGAGGCACGTTGCAAATTTGAAAAAAAAACCCACAATTTTTCTTGCAGCTTAAAAAGAACGTGGCGGGTTTGGAATCCGGGAAGGTCTTGAGAGCAACATGTCACAACTTGTGCTGTCATGTTAAGGTTTTGCGACTGATTGGGAATTGAACAAGGTGCCATGCTTGATCTTGTTTATTTTCTGAATGCTGTCGCCTACGGCTAGCCATTGAGCATCTCCTTGTCTTGTAATTTTTACGTTTGAACAAGAACTGCACCGATTTTGAACAAAAAATGTGGTCTGTGTAGTGTGGGTAGAGGTTGGGGGGGTCTCAATCGCGGGTTCGTTCTTCTATGTGGCTTTACTTTTTCTTGGCCTGCAACAACTCGGCGAACATCGACGGCAGTCGTGAACGTGACATTCCACCTGTGCCGTCGTTTTGCAAGGTCCTGTGACTGATCGTGAACTGAGCAAGTGTCCGTCGCCATTAAACATGATTGGATCTTGTTGATTGTCATGATGCGGGTCGCCTACCTGCTAGGCGTGTCACACCCCTTTTCTCGATGACGACGGGGAAACTCGCCCTACTCGCAGACTAAGCATCCCTGGTCGGGATAAAATGTAAAATTTGCAAGTTTGAAAACAAGACAGCCGATTTTGAAAAAAATGCGGTCCTGTGTATTTGGGAAGAGGTTTGGTCGGGAGCCGTCTTCTGTGTGACCGTACCTTTAGAGGCCTGAATCGCCAATGCCAATCGTGTCCTACACCTGTATCTCCCCCCCCCCCCCCCTGCACAGCCAGAAAACTGGTACTTCGCCCAACTGCATGCTATTATTCAGATGTTGAAAGCCCCCGTTGTCAAAACAATTTATGTGTACTTAGCATTCCATCATGATATACCCATGGACAGTCTGCAGTTGTGCTAAAAACCAGTTTTCTGCCTTGTTTCCATAGTCAGAGGAACTGTAAAAATGAAGCATAACATTAAGACATATTTACAGTTTCCACCTTTTCCCTGTGGTGTTGGTGGGGGGGGGCACTCAGATATAAGACCCTCTTTTTTCTAACTTTTTTTTTTGTATACAATGACCCACTTTTTGTTCTGCTGTCTTACCTTTTACCCAATAACTCCCTTTTTAAAAATCATTACTATCTTTTCAATAAAGGGATCCACTTTTTAACAGTTTAACATCCAAATTCAAACTTTTGCACACGCTACTCTACTACTCGCAGCATTTTGAACCAATTTTTAGTCATATGGCAATTTGAACTCTGGAAAGAGACACTTCCTATTTAAACTTAAGGTTGTGTACCACTCATGCTCAATGGCCCCCTTCTAAGTTTTACTACTGGAATTATACCCATTCTTATTCAGGCGGTGTACTGAATGACCCCTTATTTTTTGGTACGTATTTTACCTGAAAGGCCCCTACTTTTTCACACTGTGGCCCGAGACATAACCACACTTCAGATAGGCATTGCCCCCAGAACCTTTTTAGACTGTAAGATCAGTGACCTTGACATTGTTCAAGAGCAAATCAGATTCGTGTGTTATCATGGTAACAGAGCGTGTACTAAATGCTGCCCTCGACTTGAAAGACCGACCTGGAGTTAAGTACCTATTTGAGCTTTCAAATTTAGAAACTTATCGTTTCTGAAAAGAAGTATTAGTGCTACAGTTACTCGTACTGATGCGGCCAATTTTTTACAGAAAGTGGACACCATCCATGTGTAAGTTTAAGGTGCAAAATAATATTCACCCACGGTTGGTGCTTACGTCACTAGCTCTTAAATCAGGTATACCACCCCCTTTAAATCCTTTGCGGTAGAGGTTTTTTTTATAGATTTTAAAAAAAATCAAACAATTTAATATCCCTGACCTTTAAATGTGACATTGAATTTTTTTGAAGCTGTGCATACTTGCATCGTATTAAAAAGCTAAGGTTTATCATAAAATCGGGTATTTCCCCTTAAAACAGAATTTCATCACCACTCTTTCCACCAACTTATCAATTTTTTTGCAATGCAGCAGATTTGAACTCATCACCCTCGATTGACCTAAAAAATCACCTCTCATCTTTTAGTGTACTCTTGAGTAGGGTTCACACCTTATTTTTGAGCCTTTTAGCTTGATGGATCGCCCTAGTACAGGAAGGGCCATATATGTTTTCCCTTTATCGTCATGCCCCTAGTACAGGGAATATAAACAAAATATACAGGACCAGATATTTCCCAATAGTCATAACATCAAAACTGATTATACTAATTTGCATTGTGTATTATGAACATCTGCATCAAATTTTACATTACTACATTTAAGGGCCTGATCTGATCGCTAATAGCCTAGTTCCCATAACCCCAGATTTTACCGAGTGGGCCAATTTTGGTGTCCCATGAAGAAAAGCTACTATAGTTTTCGCTGTTTTACCCCGTGGAAGTCCTTAGCACTAAAGGATGTTTGGGTTTGGAAGTTATGAGCGAAAATGTGCCCTATTTGATCGACATATAATTTTATACACAGTACTTTATGGGGCTTTTTAAATCATGTTTTAGCTGTCCGCATCAACACAGATTGAAATATTGGCACTAAACCTTACATGGGGTTTTTGGGTAAAGGCCCTTCTATAAAGATAAACTTATATACGTAAATCGGGCCATCTCCTTTAAAAACAAAGATTCCGAACCTATTTAACCTGAATAAATGATTCAAGCATTTCTTGAAACGAACAATTCTTAAGATCCCTTCTCTAAAAAAAAAATGGCACTCTGCAATCTGCACTATCAGCAGTGGCAAGCGCCAGAACCTCTTTTTCGGGGGGGGGGGGGGGGGGGGGCAATGGGGGAAAAGTGAACCTGGCATTGGGGGGGGGGAGGAAGGTGAAATTCTGGGGGGCAAAATATGGAAAATTTTTAACCATTTAAAAAAAAAAAATGCAGAATTTTGCGAAAATCCTTCATTTTTAAACCATCAATTCATTTAAATTAACCATCAGTCATTGAATTGATGGTTATTGCTACGAGAAGCGGCATGTTTTTAAAATGTTCGGCTCTTAATTTTTCTCTACTAGTCGGGCGTTTTAATTTGCATTTCTGCAAAAGCTGCCTAGTGGAGTCAGAACACATGGGGAATCCCGTGTTTGGGCTTGATTTTTTTAAATTCAGTGACGGGAGTCAGTTGGGTAATTTTGGATCTTTTTGTCAAGTTTTGGACATCATTTGATGCCGCGCTTTCGTGCTTTCTTACGAATGCTATTTGGTTTTTAGTTTGCCCTATTAACCGGTTCTAGTGGGGTTTTCGGGCGAAAATGAAACGGTGAATCAGGTTTCCCATATCTACCAAGGGCTACCAGGGACTGAGGTCAATCACAATTGCACTTGATAGATTTATTGTAAACAAAATTTCCCTGGATGAGTCGCCCGACATATAATAGAGATGGGACACAAGAAGTTTTTATTTGAGATCAGACTTGAGTATGTTAATAACTCGCGGTATTTTGCAACCAAGTCTCAAAAGAATATCAGCATATAACGTAGCGGGCCCAATTTGCCTACTTTAGGAACTGCAAAAATAAATCCGTACTTAGCAAATTTGGTATCGTGGTAAATCGTCCTTTGTTTGAGGCAAGCCGTTTTTCCATTATGTCATTTGTTAGAACTGACTATGCATATGTTTACGGTATAGGATGGATAAAAGTTTGGGGTTTGGTTGGTTTCGACGGCAAATTGTGTATAATTTTTATTTGTGTATGTATAGTCTTATATTTTGAGGTGTTGATAAAATATTTTGGTGTACGCTGAGAACCTTATCTGGTTGTCCATTATTAAGGTCTTGTTGGCTGTTTTTCGAACATGTAAGGCATTGCCGCGATAATGCTACCATGGCCCAGCGTGGCTGTTCCTTTAAACGATTGTTCCACCCCGTTGACCGTTTTAAGGCATGCACCTTGGAACTGTTGAAATCCAGGTCTGGAATTTATAAGTTGTCCTTGAAAGTTGAAGACACTTTAATATATTACATTGTCTAATGATAATATTCGATTATAATAATGATAAAAAAAAGAGGGTATTCACTTGCAACAGCAGTGGACATACTTCGGAATATTTTTTTGTTAATAACCCTTACACTGCGATAATATATACTATTAGCACGTTGAGACGACAAACACACTCGCCTTACTTTTGACGGGTTTTATATTATTCCTTTGTTCGACGGGTGCTCCACTACATGAATGGCCTAACATTCGACTTTTAACCTTTTAATTCCCGCTTCGTGAAAAGCGGAAATGCTTTGAAAATAAGTGCGTAGCATCTCAATACTAGCGGAAATCTTTGGAACCATCTGCCAGAAAATTTTTTCTTACAGTTTTACTAGTAATATCCTAAATCGTTCAACAGAGTCAGGGAAATTGGTCAGTATGTAAATCCTCTCATTTTTGATGAGGATCTTTCCCCTCAAAGTGGCCTGAAACATACGAAAATTATACCGGTAGATACGTTTTTTTTAACCCCGTAAAACCGAATTTTCTCTGCTACCAGTATTCCATGACCTCTCTGATATCCTTATTATTGTTTACCCAAGCGTCAATGTTACATTTGCCGATTAACCTTCCACGTATAGTTCAAAACAATCACTGACCCAAGTCTCATAGTGAGTATACATAGATTGGCCGCTAATGTACCCTGTATGGGCCTTGACCCATTTTGTCCAATATATATAATAAAACACTTCTGCAATCTCAAAAGGCTTTACAAACTAAAGGATCCACTGGTCCAGGACTTTTACGGCCAGCATGGTGGAAAAAGTGGGAATCTAGAGGCTCCTTCCCAGGAAATTTTGCCCGCCCATTTGGAGGGAAATCTGACTTCTCAGATAAAGAAATACATAAGAAATGTGTAAAATCTATGGAAATCTTCCCGGGAAATATGCATTTTTTTCCAGCCCTGTATTACTGTATGCGCAGAATGACCTATGGTGGCACGTGGTTGACCCTGTGTCCTTTTTTACCCTCTCGTTGGCCCCTATTACCTTTTGACCCCATATGTCAAAATCTATATTACTAAACAAAATCAACTTTGTGGGGTTTGTCCGGCTATGCGTTTCGCCGTCTTTAACATACGGATATATGAATTTTTGGTGGGTTGGTAGAGCTCCAACGTACTAGGTTTGTGGTCACGATTTGGAGGGGTTCATTTGGTGTTGTTGACATCACAACGTATAACAATTAGAAAATCAGTACACATTGATTGAGGCAAAAAGATAATAGCTTTACAAATGAATTAAAGACCAAGATTAAATTAAGTCACAAATCTGTTTCAAATGGTTTTCTGAAATCTGACATCCGTTTTTTCTCCCGACTTTCGGATGGACCAGGACAGCAATATTTTCATATTTAACCATTTTAATCTGCTATAGGCTATGCCGTGGTCTTAAAGTGTTAACAAATTAACTCCAGTGGTGCAAGGGATAGGCTACAAGATCAATGAACCTTTTGTGATTGGCTGTTTGCCTTTTTTGAAATATTGTCCATCCTTTGCTATTATGGCAGTGTTAGTTATAATGTATTTTATGCCTGGTTGTGGACTGTTTCCTACTGACATTTCCCTAAACGGGGCTGTCATACGGCGAGCCCTGTCAATTTTTTACGGGAAAGCTGTAGTTTAAAGAGCTCTAGCTCATGATGCAGTTATATGTTTGTAGATGGCTCTGGGCTCCGTTTTCAAGTTAGGAGCCTTTAAGTTGACTTTTTACAGAACATTTTCATTCAATATTTTTTTTAAATCTCCATATGGACTTAGTTCCTACTGACAGGTCTTTTTAAATGGGGCTGTCAGACGGCGGAGCCCTGCCATTTTTTTTTTTCGGGAAAGCTTTATTTTAAAGAGCTCTATCTCATGATGCAGTTTCTACCTGTGTGGTGGCCTTCCGTTTTCAAATACGAACCTTTTTGCAGTTGACTTTACTTCAACCTTTTCATGTCATTCCTTTTAAAAAAAGCCAAATGGACTAAGTTCCAATTGACAGTTCCTTAAATGGGAAGCGTTCAATTGAATCTTTAAGACAGATCCATTGGCTGTATCCATCGTGAGGACCTAGGTATTACACTTAAATGCTCACTAATTTTCAAAAAAAATCTCCCTGCTTCTAATCAAATCTCCCTGATTCCAAGATCCACTCTCGTGATTCCAAAATCTCAATGTTGCACTCGCAAAGGTCATTCAGGGGTCGGTATGGGATAACTTGGCCGTGCTTTGACGTATGGTATGAAGTTTAAGTATGGTGGTGAAATTTCACCGTACATTTGTGGTAAACTTTTCGAGGGTCCATTTTGGGTCCCCAGGTATCCAGGGGGTCGTTACGTATAACTGGTGTGCTTTGGGGAAAAAATATATGATAAGAGATTTTTGGTATGGTGGTAAATTTTTGCCGTACGAGTTTTGTGGTCACGTTTTCGAGGGGTCTTTTGGATTCAAAGGTCATCCAGGGGTCTTAATCGGGTACCTTGGCCGTGCTTTTGACGTATGGCTATGAAGTTTTGTGTATTTTGGTAGAGTTTTGCTGTACCACTTTTGTGTCACGTTTTTGAGGGGCTATTTTGTGCAAAAGTCATCAGGGGCCCTTCATTATTGGGGATAACTTGCCGTGCTTTCATAACCCATGCGTTGACCGTAGGGATATGAAGCACCCGGGCGCTAATTAGGTAGGGTCTAAAACATGGCCAGTATACTCCTTCATCTAGCGTGTAGGCTCGCTAGTGGGGAATTTATGGGTCTTCAAGGTCAAAGGTCAATGGGGTAACAATTTGTTTTAGGTGTATGGACTAAACCTGAGGGTGGGGTTGATTGTTGAGGCCACAATCTTAAGGTCACAACACAGTCATCAGGGTCATTTCAAGGTCAAAAGGAGGTCAATGGGGTAAACTTTAGTATCCAGAGTAAACTGGATGGTGGGGCCGATTGTTGATGGACAAAAATTTTAATAGCTCATGACAAGGCCATCAGGGGTCTTCAAGGTCAATGAACCGCAAAATAAACCCGAGGGTCATGCAATCCAGGTGATCGCAAAACACAGGTGATGCCAAATCCAAGGACCCGCCTAGTAAAATTCCTATAAAAACCACCGGTCCAGAACTTGTATGGTATGTACAGAATGCCCCTTTGGCCTTGGCATATGCCCTTTGACCTCCACTGACCCTACTTGAGACCTTTGACCCCACTATCAAAACTTCTTCAAGTTAATTGTATAGCCACCAATTTGCTCAGATAACGCCTTGGCCCAGACCCATGGGCTATATGTCAATTGACCTGTAATGACCCTACCATCCTACCCCACAACTATGCATTCTCTAACCATCCCAAATGATGGTTACTGCATCAATTGATGCACTCGTTCTTCAGGTGGGTGGGGGGCAACTGGGTTGGAATAATTTAGGAGGGCAAATGCCCCCCCCCCCCCCCCCCCCCCCCCCCCCCCCCCCGTGGCCAACCGCACTGCTAATCAGGCATTGCAGCTGCCTGATATTGACTCCCATCTCCTATGTTATTTGTGTTGTCTGCAAGTGGACACAAAGGATTGCTTTGTAGAGTGTGTGTGTGTGTGCGCACGCGTGTGTGCGCATGTGCATTGCGTGTGTGTGTGTGAGTGATCCAAAAAATGTTAACCCCAATGTTAACCCTAATAATTGCCCATCTACACTGTTTCAACCTATATACATGTACACATTTTCATGAAACTTGGATACAATAGTTCTTGGGTTAGGTCCAAATGTTGGTGACCTCATGTGACCTTTGTCCCCATTCACAAACCGTGACGGGCAGTGAGACGACACAGGTGTATTTTTTCACTATTTCCCTTAAAACCTTGGGGCTTGAGCCCTCAAAGGCACCCTGGGCATTGCTTTTGGTGTCAAATGCTTGAACTGATTACAACCATTATTATATTTGTATGTCTCCACTTGTGGGAAAATAATTTAACCCAAACTAAATAATGATAAAACATTGGATGAGGGTTTTTCGCCGCAATGATTTATATGAGTTTTTAAAATAATTTTAACATATGTTTGCAACTCAAAGCTTGACCAATAAATATGGGCTCAATCAATCCATTTTATACCAAACTTGGTCAGAGAATCACTGGTCCTGCAACTTCAGATTGGGTCAAATGGTCCCTTTTTTTTTTTTATGATACATCTCCTGCAACAGGTGGTCACAAGAACTCTTACACCCAAACTTGATACAGCTCACACACAGAGAGAGAGTCAAAGGTCTGTACCCGGGCAGAATAGTGCCTTCTTGCATAAATCTTTATATCCAAAGAATTGAATAACTTTGTCCCACATTTTGTGTGTGTGTGTGTGGCAGTGTGTGCCCGGAGTATGTCTTGCGTGCGTGTGTATTGGAGGCAAGGATGGTGCCTCTTTTTGGGTGGAAATTGGTGCTAGGGTAGGTGGGTGGGTTATGGAAGTGTGGGAATCATCTTTCTTTTTTAATGTTTGTAAGATAATTTATATTTTATGTGTTTCTGTAAGTTTTTTAAGATGTGTGGTCTTTTATGTATGGCCAAGGCCACCTGGTACCATGGGAGACAATGGCTGTGCATTGAATGGATCTCCCGCAGGTTTTGTAAATAAGAACAAATAAATAAATAAATAAATAAATAAAATTTTAATGGATGCCAACTTTTGCATCATTTCAA
The DNA here is from genome assembly GCA_023653785.1 of Ophioderma brevispina. NCBI lineage: Eukaryota > Metazoa > Echinodermata > Ophiuroidea > Amphilepidida > Ophiodermatidae > Ophioderma > Ophioderma brevispina. The sequence continues at coordinate 223,870 of JAMKCH010015905.1, forward strand.
GGAGCTATATTAAGGAGGTGCAGAAAATATGAGCATGCATATTAAATTAGGGCCATCCAAGTGCATAGCACAGTGGGAAAATGTCCGGTGGGTCTTCAGTCAGGAGGCACATAGAGATTGTGTGTAAAAAAAAAATACCGTATAGAAAATGTTCAGTTTTCTCAAAAGGTTATCTAGGTTTCAGACCCAGCCTTGAGGTCTCATAAGAGAACACAATTTTTAATCCTCGATGCCAAACTATCGCATAGAACCCTTTTGTGTTTTGGAGATATTGTTTCATTTAACAGCCTTCTCTATGGGACAAACAAGCAGTAGCCAATTTAGCTGAATATCTTTCGAAGGCAGGGCCGGACGCGGGATTTTTTTACGGGGGGTGCGGGTCTTCGGAAAAGTGGACTTTTTTTGAAAATGGCCTAACCCCCCCCCCCGATAAAATGGTCCTTTCTGGACGTTTTGAACATCTAACATTACAAAATGTTGACTTTTTCGTTATATTTTTAAATCTAAATTTTGGAACACTTTTTATGAAAAAAATCGGCAAAAAGTGGACCTTTTCCCCTTTTGTGGAATTGGGAAGGGGGTGTAGTCGCACCCCACCTTTTCCTCTCTTTTAAGGCATTTCCTGTAGCCAAATACAACAGTAAGAAATCTATTTTATTGTCTAGTCTTTATAAATTACTATTATGACACCAATATTTTAGGGTCTCAAAAATCTCTCGTTGGCACCTTTATTAAACCACAATAACCTTCTATCCACAGCTTTTTAATCATTCACTACTGTTTACATTCATGTCCTCCCAGGATGATAAATTGTTCAAACTGACTTTTCAAACAAATTGTGATTCCTTAATAGCAGTTTAATACAATCTACACCTTGACTCCAAAATACACTGCAATGTACTAGATAGTCCGAAAGGGTCCTCATTTTCCTAGTGGGATAGCATCAGAACTGATGTTTACAACATGATTTAGACCTACACCTAACTAATTCTATTGCTCCTCGAGCGCCATGCGTAATATACGGAGGTCGCCATTTTCAAATCCGGCCAGCTCACATTTTTTTTTCCCACACTTAATTTCGCTGGCCATTATCAAGAGACACTGGCCATTTTGAAAACTAGTGCTCCACCTAGATTCGTCAAAATTGATATTTTGCATGGTTGTAAAGCTTTTAATATCATTATTCCTCACCCCTGAAATTATTCAGCCCCGATCAGCGCTATTATGAGTAACAAGACAATTGTATTAATAATGGTCGCCGGCACATTAATTCATTAGACGACACAGAACTGGTGTGTAACACAAGAAAAACGCAATGCTAGAGTTATTCTCCCGGCCATGCACCATGTTTGACTGGTCTGTGACCTTTGTGGTTTTTATCATGAGTATATGAGTCTATGATAGTCAATAATATAATGACACATTTGTTGATTAACGTTTCGGCAAACCTAAAAGTTAGCCTACAAATTACCTGAATGTCTTTAGCCTCTTATTAATGCCCTATCTGTTTTGGGGCTGTTTTAATTTTGAATTGTAAAATATATCTCTATCTTCCAATGACCTAAAACTATCATTTTGCGAGCAAATTGAAGCAATTTCATATTTTTCTGAAATGTGCCAGTGCCACTTTAAAAAAAAATATGGGGGCATGATTTGTTAACATTTTGAAGAAATCATTAAACAGTAACATTGGCTTTAATTCAATGTTGTCGACCACATTTGCAAATGTTCCCTAACAAGTTACCTGAATGTCTTTAAAACCTCTTATTAATGCCCTTATCTGTTTTGGGGTATATGTTATTTTTAATATGTGGTAAAATACTCTTATCTCTCTCCAATGGCCTAGACTATCCTTTGCGAGCAAATTGAAGAATTTCATATTTCTGAAAATATCAGTGCCACTTTAAAAAAAAAATATGGGCATGATTTGTTAACATTTTGGAAGAATCGCTAACAGTAGCTTAATCACTGTTGTCCGCCACTTTGCAAATTTCTGTTTCATAACATTAAAAGAAATATTTTTTGACCACATTTGCAGATGTTTCTCTTCATAACATCAAAAGTAAACTTTTCTGGCCTTAACTGGGTTAGAGAAAAGTATGAACTTTCATCTTACTGTTACCCAAATCTCAATTTTGATGGAGAACGTGTATGTGTTTGGGTGTGGGGGGGGGGGAGTTGTCAATTTGGCACCACCCCCTTTATAAAGTAGTGACTTTACAAAATATTAACTCTTCAGGCTAAATACGAAAGTATTTTCATCACTTTGCAAAGAAGCTTTGTTTTTTGGCATACAACAAATACCAAACTCCTTTATCCTCTTCCAGTCCCTTAGGGCTATTTGAATAGTAATCCATGAATTAATCCCAAAAAGCTTCCTTGTAAGCTTTTCTCTCTTTCTCTGACCTGAAAAACGATCTCAAACATTATCTAGTCTCAGGGGCCCCTAGGCCTTATTCCAAAGCTACAACCCACCATGACTTTAATATGCATTCATTGTATAGCTCCCACAATAAAATGAATATTAAAGACACATAGTGATTTATCCGACGAGTCCAAAACATTTGAAAAACTTGCATGAATAGCTAAAATGAGGATAAGACTGAAGAATTATCATAATTTTACTATTTTCCAGGAAGAATTGACAAAAATGAAAGGAAAATCGGCAAGTGTTCAAAGATCATATCATTTCAATTACGTGTGTAGTAAGTGTCCGTGTTCGGACACTAATGACTAAAATTATATCCGATTTTGTCCTTATTAGGTTGCCTTCTGTTCCTAACCATTTGCATGGTATGTTAGTATACCTTATACTTTTTATAGACATGCAAAAATTTGAAATTTTTGATGATTTTTTGCGATTTCCTGATTTCCGCTTTATATCAAATCATTGATAGTGCCTGAATTATAAAAGAGTAACCAACGGTAACTGCAGAAATGGCCTTATTTCCTTGTAATACTTTGAAATATATACTTAAGAGACATGAGGAGATTTTCCAGAAAGAAGCGCCCCCAATTTTTTGTTGAACCCGGTTTTTTTTTGCATATTTGAAATTCTGACCCATGTATTAGATCACACCTGAGTGAATTGCGAATACGCCGTGTGTTATGTAATAATGATGATTTAGTACTTTCTGTCCGTGCCCTACAGAACGTTCAAAGCTTGTTTCTCATGGGGAACGATTACGATTGTAGGCAGGCAAGTTCAAAACATGGTTTGCAGTTTTTCTTTTGTACTTGGTTTGTTCATAAAGGAAAGTGCGTGGTTCTAGAGCGGTTGCAGCTTACCTACCTCTTGAGCAAAGGGTCCCCAGTTCAAAATCTCAGTGGACCACTTGCTGGATTAATTTCGGGAACTCCATTTGGGATTTGATTTGTATAACAGATATTGATTAAAACCTGAATGCCACTTTCTCCATGGTTCATTTGAAATGGGCAAATGAACCATGAAAGCTTGCACTACCCATCCGGTGTGTGTTTCGTGTAGTGTGTTTGAATGTTGCAATATGGCGCTGTTTAAGCTGCTGCCTCCAAGTTGCATTGTTTCTGTCTAGTAATTATTAAGTTGGAAAGTCTCTAGCTATTTGGCCTACAGGCCACGATTTGAGATTAAAATAAACCTTGATTATTATTATTATAAACCTTCGAAACGCTCTCGGTAGGTGGTCTACGACCGATCCAGTGAAAATTTAGAGAAATTTGTATCCTAAAAAAATCTCCTCCTGTCACTTTAAAGTTATTGTGGTGATAAAAGTATTTATAGTAATTTTAGTGCTTAAAAGCATTTATAGTAATTTTAGTGCTTAAAAGTACTAAAGTATGGAAAGAGATCAGGGCCATATTCAGGATTTATTTTGGGGGTGCAGGTCTGCGAATCTGATCACTAAAAAGTTGATTTTATTGTCAAAATTTCTCTAATTTTTTTATCATCTACACATGCTTCAGACACCAGCAGTCAACATTCACAGTTGAAATATTGTTTAAAGCAATAACAGCACTTTTTTGAAGAGCGCCCCCAATTTTTAAAATGATATTTTGCACAGTTATGTTGGTAATTATCTAGGAAACTATACCTGAGAACGAGAATGCTCAAATATGCATATTTATCATAAAATAAGCAATTTTGTAATTAAAATTGGGATCCCAGATTGCACTTAACGGCAGAGCTGGAAATTCTAAGTTCATGTCCGGCCATGATGAAATAGTGCCACCTCGAGAAAATGACCTCTAACTTGACTTGCCTGAACCAATAAAACAACTAATGGACAAGCGTAGACACATACATGGCGCTATTTCCTGGCTATGTCATATTGGAAGGCCGTTTCCAACAGCCGTTGAATTATTATTGGAGATCTCTGATATTAATTATTCTAATTACAAAATTCCTTCGTTTGCAACACATAGACATTTTTCAGTTTAACAATTCACAGGTATAGTTTACTAGCCAGTTACCATGGCAATTTTGGAAAATTGGGGGTGGTGGGTGCCGGCTCTTTCAAAAAATGTGCATTATTTCTTTAAATTAAAGCAGCAAAATCAGTAAGAATACCTCATATAATTTTGTAAGCAATCATACATAGAAGCTTAGGTAGATACTTTGTCTCCCAAAGGGGATGGTTGCCACCCCCATGCATCCATCATTTCAAGATTGTCTTTTACCTTGCCTTTACCCTGCATAGTTGGTGCCTGTTTTGTGCATACACAATATCAATTGACAATTCTGGTACCAGAAAAAAGGTTTTGGTATGGTGCAAAAAAATAATAATAATAGAAAAGTGGGTGGTAACTACCCCTTCTTTAGTAGATGAGGATTAAGGTGCAATGAGAGATTTCAAATAACAGGTGTCCCGAAAAAATGTGAAAATTCTGATTTTGGCACTAGTGTAAAGCTTTATATAAAAAAATATCCCCATCTGTAAGGATTAAGCTGGGAAATGTTTCTTTGGTACAAAAATTGTGAAATTTCTAATTTCGTATAGGAGCAAATTCGAAATTCAGCCTATGTTTTCTACTGAAATATAAGCATATACAAATCACCTTTTCTTTTCATTTTAAGTTATTTCTGTAATCAAATAAAAGGTAGGGAATCTATTGAGCGGCTAATCTATATGAAACACTACATATCACAGAAAATGTAGATGACTTAAAATCTCTTGTTGCACCTTTAATAGACCCAATGCAATATATTTGTGAAAATATCAATACGTCAACTGTACACAACATGCTCTACATGTATCGCTTGTATGGCTGCCTATTGTGTAGGTCTAATTTGGGAAGACCCAATGAAAATAATGTGTTTGCAAGCACACATTTTTTTTGTCAACAATTGGTCATTAAAAGTAAATGCAGTGTTCTACCCAGAAAAAATGGTGATAAGCTGATTTTAGTTCCAAAAAAGCAAAAGCTGTCGTAGAACAACATATCCAAAATCTGCTATAATCTTATTTGGGGAAGTATTTTGTGATTGTTTAGCACAAACTATACATTTTTAATCATTGAAAAATGGTGCGCCTGCAGGTGGAGTGCCCATCCCTGTGTCTTTGGCATTTGGGCCAGACTCCTTCATATACTGAATGTTGCTGTATAGAGGGTTCACCACTCCTCCCACACAGCGAGTCTGTTTTACATTCTCAGCATATGCCGGTACCCATTTATACTCCTGGTTGGAGAGAGGAAAGCGAGGTAAAGTGCCTAACGCAAATGCACAACACATTGGCGACAGTGGTGCTCAAACCCACAACCGTATGCTTATGAGGTGAACGCTGATCCAACTGCACCATGTGTGCCCTTTCATTAAGACAAAAAGATTGGTATATACAGTGCAAATAAAAATAAATGTTCAAGTGATCAATCCGCTATAAAGAATGCATGCAAACCACAAGTGTGAAAATATGCTGCTATCAGAATGGCTCAGCTTCTGGGGTTTTGACCCCAAAAGCTCCACCAAAGAATATTTTGCATTAAAGGTGCAACAAGAGATTTTGAGGCACCCAAATATTGTGTCATAAGAGTAGTTTCATATAGATTAGACACTCAATAGATTTCTTGCCTTGTATTTCACTACAGAAATGTCTTAAAAGAGAGAAAAAAGGTGATTTGGATTTGCTTGTATTTCAATGTAAAACATAGGCTGAATTTCGTATTTGCTCTTATACGAAATTAAAAATTTCACAATTTTTGTACCAAAGAAACATTTCTCGGCTTAATCCTTTCAGATGGGGATATTTTTGAAGGAAAGCTTTACATCAGGGCAAAAATCAGTACATTCGATCTTTTAAGGGACACCCGATATGTGAAATCTCTTGTTGCACCTTTAAGTCAGACCTCCAGATTCATGCTATTTTGTGCCCTTGTCTTCAAAAAATCCTTCCCTGATATCATGTTGGGTATGGGAACTATTCGTAACTCACAAGATGTCTTTAAAGGGGCATTTTGTGATCCACAGCCTCGTCCCCCGACTTACCTAAAAAATGTTGAGATTTTTATATCATCTGAACCATTAGCCTTAGTAATCCATGTGTGCCCAATCTTACGCGCAAATTCGGTCGCATCTGTAAGAAATTAACAATTTTAACAAAATTACAGCACAGCAGCCTATGGGACCGTGGGAATGAGCAATTGCTGATAACACAAAACCGCAAGATCGGGATCTGCTCAAATTTTGAGAATAAGCTTTTCTCAAGGATATCTAGTGATCTATGAATAAAACAGAAGGTGCTGAAATCACGAAATACACCTTTGAGCACAGGTATATAGAAGGGTAGCTAAGTTAATGTCACATGTATAGAGATGGGTGGTTCAACAACTTTAAGTAAGGATGGGTAGCAAATATGTTTCATTTTCGGTATATTTTTGGGGTAGTGTTTTAAAAATCTAGCTGCACATCCCTACCCAAACTAAAGTGAGACCCCCCCCCCGGAAGTTTGCTTTGGTATAATCATGTACTCTCAAAATAATAATTGAGAGTCCAATCATTTAATTCTGAATCCAATTTCAAAATTCCTTTAATAATACTGTTTATTAATATATTTCTTGATTTTGTTTCTAAATATCCCATGACACTTTAAAATATCCTTTGAGGCTTTGACAGTAATAATAATAACCAGTTTTTTATATAGTGCTTCATCCCCTTAAACAGGCTCAAAGTGCAGTTGACAATCACCTTCAAGAAATCATCACAATCATTTCCCTTCATGGGTGGCTGCTCAAAGACATGCCTTACAAGCGCACATGCCTATCAGCAGTTAGATTGTAATATTCCCCATAGCAGTTCCCCAGATTTTGCTTGGGTCGATGAGGTAATTGAGATTAAGTATCTTGCCCAGGGACACAAACATGTTGACCACAGTGGGGCTCGAACTCACTCACTACTGGACACATTGAAATACCCCATGACACAGAAATTACCTCTTGAAACATTGAAATACAACTTTACACTTTGAATACCTCTTTGACATTAAAATGCCCCTGGACACATTCAAATACCCTTAAAACATTGAAATTGCATGTGTTAAATACTCCATGACACATAGAACTACCCCCTTTAGACATGACACATTGAAATACACTTGGCACATTTAAATATCCTATGAAACATTTAAATGTCCCTTGACACAGCAAAATAACCTTTGACACATTGAAATATCCCTTGACACTGAAATACCTCCTTGGCATATTAAAATACCCTTGGACATATTTAAATACCCCTTTGACACATTTAAATACCCTATGAAACATTTAAATGTCTCTTGACACATCAAAATAACCTTTGACACATTGAAATACCCCTTGACACTGAAATACTTCCTTGGCATATTAAAATACCATTGGACACATTTAAATACCCCTTTGACACATTTAAATACCCCTTTTGGTACATTAAAATAACCCTTGACACATACTCATGGACACACTGAAATACCCCTTTGATAAATATACATCCCCTTGAAACAGTGAAATTGACAACAGCAATCAAAATTCAGTGTCCGATTTATGTGTATTGTGTTTTCTACTTGATATGAGAGCCTGGCACTTGCACAAACTTGCGGTTTTTATGGTAGACGCAATAATGCATGTTGCAAAGCCCTATTCAATACAGTGCTAATATTGATGGTTAACCACTAAAACGGTGGTTTTTTGTTTTATATCTTGGGAATGAAATGGATTTGAGGGCTCAAATTTCAGGACAATGAGAAAAATAAGGCCTTTCATCTGATATCAAAATCGATACTACTTCTGGGTAAATCAGGGGGGGTCCCAATGACGATCGGAACATGCACCTTTAACTATAAAACTACAAAGACTACTCAGCCTAGACTAGAATTGACGGATCAGTGACTTCAAGTGGAAAAAAACACAAGCAGTTCTCCATACAAAGTATTTGTTCAGATATATCGCCCACACATATCCATGGCCTTATTCCCATCACCTTGCTGATATTCAATTCATTTCAAAGGAGAGCCTCATGAATTATTAGCGTCTTCCTTGCAGAAGACAGATACGACTGACCAATGAACGATCCCTCAATGCCATAAGGGTACGGAATTATCGTGTTTCAATTATGCAACCACAAATTAAGCACACTTGGAAAAATATCGACATCGTCTGAATTGTAAGGTGCTCTTTAATAATGGCGCAATTCACGTGGGTAAGATATTATGACATATTGCGGTGTAAACACGCAAGCAACAACAGATGGACTTTAAAGAAAACAGAAGTGCGTGCACAACTAGACACTTAAGGGGCTGTGTAATTATTATCTGTGTCCGTCCTAGAGGGGTGAAGGGGATTGGGGGGAGGGTGAGCATGAGCAAGTGTGTAATTTTTATGTCAAAAAGGATGGAGAAATTGTGGCACATATTTGGCAAGGTAATGTTTTTTTATTTTGTGACAAAAATACTAAAAAATCAGGATTGTAACATGTACCTCCTTTGCACCATTTTGTGAAAAACGCTCCCTCAACTCACTTAGGGTAATAAGCATTTTCTGATCTGAAATTGTAAAAAATCACCAAGTTGTATTTGGGTTTTTTGTTATTGCATAGGTGTACTAACATAACCTGCAAGCAGTTGGCTTTACTCTGTGTAATTAAAGATAAGACAGTTACTGTTTAATCTGCTTCTGCATTTCTATACATGCGTATCAAAATTCCGACTTGAGATCAAAAAAGCCTTTCCGTGTGTATATCCCAGATTTATATTAAGCATAATATTGTGCACCATGACCTGTACAGTTTGACCTCAAACACAAACATTATTGATGTTTGTTTATTCTGTACTGGTTCAAAACCACAATCAGCTGTTAAAGGGTAGATTTTGAGATGTCATCGATGTATGTCATCAGTGATTTGATAACTTAGAAATCATCAGAAACCATATTTTTGCATGGAACATAGGTATCCTAACATACCCTTGAAGTGATAAGCAGTGGCGTATCAGGCCTGCCCGCTCTGAGGGAGCAAATTTCCCAGTCTTGGGAAATTTTCCCTCTCAGGGGGTCAAAAGGCCAATTTTTCCCAGTCAGAGGGCTAAAAAATGGCTGATTTAGCAAAAAAAAAAAAAAAAAAAAAGGGGGGGGGGGGGGGGGCAACCTGCCCCCTTGCCCCCCGCCTGTTAGGCCTATGGGATAAGGACCAAACACCAGTCTAAAAGGACCAAAATCGGCTTGTTTCAGTCATAGGTTCTTCACAGGCTCTTTAAATACTACAACATGTAATTTACTGTAGGTTTCATTATTCTTTAATATGATCTGTTCTGTCAATTTTTCAGTGGGAAAAAATAATTATGGGAATTATTAGACAATTTAAAAAAAAAAACGGACCACACTTACCTAGAGGATGGGTGTGAAAATTATGCCTTCTCGGCTGAACATTCCCCATTACCCTCCTTTCCACTAAGAACCCCCATGGAAAGGTAATATGAACCAACCCTAAGAGAGTGAGGTGGATAGTACCAAACAGAATTTGCTGGAAATGAATGATGACTAAGACAAACAAGGGTGTATCTAATGATACAGAAGAAGTATCATGATGAAGTTGGTTTATGTCAAAAATTCTATATATTCATACCGGTGGTCTGTGAGTCTGACCCGTTATTTTCTGAAGACCGGGGGTCGTTGTGGTCCTAAACTTGGTGGGTGGGTGCCCCTTGACGGGAACGAAGACCGAGTTTTGTATTTTGGGGGGGCAATAAAAAGGGGATACAAAGGTCAGCGGGGTCATTCAAGGGCCAAGGAGGCATAGGCGTAAAATCCCGGGGGGATGGGGGGCTAAGCCCCCCAAATTTTGATGAGGGGGGTGGCAATACGATCATCCCCCCCAATGTTGATACCCATCATGTGTTTTGACCCAAATAACCTTATTGTACATACAGTTTTAAAATGGTAAATTCCGCGCGCTTCGCGCGCGCATTTTAATTACACAATTACAATTATATTTAATGATTTTGGCTATACATGGCAAACTTTTAGTTAGCGCGCTTCCGGCGCACATGTGCTAGTAATAGATCTTTCAGCAACCACATTCCATTCATAAATTGTCATCAACCCCTCCCCCTCCAATGTCACAAAGAAATTTACGCCACTGAAAGGGAGGTTCAAATAGGGTAAGCATTGTTGTATGGACATGGGAATGAAAACTATTGAGGGTGGGGTTCGATTATGTTGCTGCTGAAAATTTTAAAGGACAACGAGGCTAGGGTCATTCAAGGTCAAAGGAGGTCAAATTGGGTTAACATTGGTGTATGGACATGATATGAAACTTAGAGGGTGGGTTGATTGTTGATGCCAAAAATCTTTAAGGTCATGACAAGGTCATTCAAGGTCAAAGGAGGTCAAATGGGGTAAACTTTAGTGTATCCAGATGAAACTTGGTGGGCAGGGTCGATTGATGCCGAAAATGTTAAAGGTCACGACAAGGTCATTAGAGGTCATTCAAGGTCAAAGGAGGTCAAATGGGGTAAACATTGGTGTATCCAGATGAAACTTGGTGGATCCAGATGAAACTTGGTGGATGGGGTATATTGTTGATGCCGACAATTTTTTTTTTAATTACTATTTTTAATTACTACACCAAAAAATTATATTTCAAAATCTCTGAGTCAGCCTTTAACACAATTCAAATTACCGGTGTGTTTCATGATTTCATGATCCCCGTAGATCACTGGTGACCCTGATGAATTCAGCACTTTAGGAAAACATTTTATTCTGTAAACTCTGCTGAATTCATTGGGGTCACCAGTGACCCAGAATCATTAAAATGGCCACACTGTCAAGTTACTCAAGATGAGATTTGACATTAATCTCCTTAATGGACCATGGCCCGATCAGACTCTACTGTGTGCACTCTGCAGAACCCCTGGACTCCGATTCCTCACCTGTAGTTGAATCATTTTGATATGAGAGCTAAAGGCCCTTGATAAAGGAGGAAAACTTTTGATCCAAAGTTCCAATATTACATATTACAATTTTACTTGTGGGAGCATGAACAGCACCTTATGAACTGTATTCAGTGTTATGCGAAGAATCAAAAAGATCCATAGTTCACACACTAAATAATGCATCTACAGCCCACTCAGACTGAAATTTCCCTGTTGAAAGCAATAACAGGCACATTTTTTTTTGTAAAGCCCTTTCCAATTTTCGGATCTTTGAGTTTTTGCATAGTTGCATTGGAAATTGACTAGTAACAATACCTGTGAATGGTAGAGCTCAAAACTCTCTATTGTCGCAAAAGAAGGCAATTTGTAATTAATAATTGAATGTCGAAAGATCTCCGTAAGAATTCAAAGGCTTGCTGGAAACGTTTCTTCAAAATGAATACCGGATTTGCAAACTGTACATCACACACACCATTTAACGCTCCCATAGCATCTGTACTGCCGGCACACAGCGCCACCTATACCGTATCCGCATCGCTAATTGCCCGGCTATTTCGTAGACCGCATCTACGTCTTTTTGTACCCCTAGTCCTCCAACGCTGTGTTAAAGGCTCTGCATTAGCTGAACAAGGAATGAAAACGTGTCCGCGGTACCGCTTGATTCTCCAAATCCCAACGACATTCAGGTTGGGGTCGTCTGATTTAGAAATTGGGTTCCTTGACAAAAAGAACCAATTAGCTCACTAATATTTGAGTGCCTGGCGTGTGACATGACCTGATAGCAGCAATCGAGAATTGATTGATGCCACCTGAAAAGGTAAGAAAATTGCTTGTATGGACGGATTTTTTTCACATTTTTTTTCGTCTTTTCCAAAATAACCTATAGTATAAACATTCCAGCTAACTAAACAATTTAGTTAGGAATATTTTGGTGCATAAATACGTTACGATAGGCAATTTTTGCCAATCTCCAGTGGTACCGCAATGTTAACAAAAAAAATCCCAATCAAGCTATCCGAACTGACAGATTTCCCCCACCCTCAGCCTACGTCGGTCCGGAATGTTAAGAAGTCTGTGTCACAGACTGCAAAAGATATTATCTAAATTATAGTACTGCGTGAGAGATTAACGGTATCAGTCCGTCATAGCGTAATGCAAGCAAATGCGAAACTATCTCAAATCTGCTCCAAATACGAAGGGGGTTTATGAGGTGTTTGCATCAGAGGGTCCGTTACTATGTTTTTGTTTTCAATAGGCCGAATTATCGAATTGGGTTGAAACCTATATAACCTACGAAGAAAATTGAATTTTGGTGTCGGGTACTTTGCGTTGCTACGCAACACGACAAAGTTGAACACGCAATCACTACGGGCCCATCCCTTTTCCCACATGCCTTTCGATAATATTGCAGTCTTAAATTTTTCAACGCTGGTTTTCAATTTACGCTTTCAATGTTGAGAAACAGGATTATCGTACTTACACCGTACCGCGTACGCCTCAGCCGATAATGATGTGGTTGATAACCTCCTAGCGCAGTGAAAATTTGCCAAGTTTGCCAAATTCCACAACAATGGGGCGGCGCTGTGTCAAATGACAAGCAATGGTGTGTACATAGTACGCTCATCATTAGTTGTTCCCTTGTTTCCACGCAAGTCAAGTAGAGATCAATTTCGTGAGGTGACCTATTCATGCATGGACGTACTAAATTTTTGGCGTTTTCCTAGCTCGCCATACGTACAATCAGGGATCCCAATTCTAATTACAAAATCACTTCTTTTAAATGACAAAATCACATTTTGAGCATTGTCACTTCGCAGGTATAGTTTTACCACAACTGTGCAAAAAATCTCAATTTTAAAACGGGGTGCTCTTCAAAAATTGCTGTTATATTTGCCTTTAAAAATTAGCCAGTGTGTCTGGTCTGATCAAAAGTGACCACAAGTTTGTGTTTGACTGATCGTAAAGATGAGGGTTATTTTGGAGACTGAACTGGCTAAGTGGCCAAAGTCGACACTGCTTGCTAATTTTGTAAGATTTTGGTATCTTTTTAGAGTTTTTATGGCAAGGGACTGTCCTAGCATAGCTTAAACTATATAGTTACAACTTGTGAAGGCACTGATACAATGTCCCCATCTGAAAAATGGGGCTGTTTAACTATGAGGGTACATGACACAAATACATAATCCAATTTTGGTCATTTTGAGAAAACCAATTTTTTACAAGACGAATACTTAAAAAGACAATCTTCGCCTTTTATGCACAATTTTGTGAAATAAAACAACAAATGAGGTTTGTAACACTATATTGTCATGAATACTAGCAAGGCAATCAATCATAATGATAACCTTTTGAGTGTGAAACAAAGAAACAGTCAGTTTTCATGTGAACTTTCTGATACCTCTGTAGTATTTTGAAAGAAATCGCATTGCCCATGGAACACCAAGTTTCAGTTTACCATATTTCCCTTTTAAGGGAACTTTTATCTAGTGCAAAGGCCAGATCACTAGTGTGTGTAGTAAGACCTGTCATACATTGCTGTACAAAGGTTGTGCCTGTTTACCCCCATGAATATAGTCGCCTAATGAATGTTCCATGCTTATCATTTTAAAAAATATACATACAAACAATGTAATGCTGTACGCACAACAGTCTATTATAACATTGGAAAGTATTATTTTGGATATAAATTGGCTATAGAAGTCAAGTCTATCACTACAGTTTTAATTTGTAGTCTATTTGTCAAGCAAAATTTTTGCAAACTGACCCAACCAATCAGAAAAACTATTACATAGCACCTTTAGGTTAGGACGAGTCTCATTTAGTGCAGCAGGGAATGTCACTTCGACTAGTGGTGCAAGTAGGGTCTGTATATCACGGACCATGGGCCATGCATGGATAATATGAAGACTCTTGAACTCAACCAGTATCACTAGACTCTGAGAAGTGTAAACAATAGATGGGGCTGTATACACACAATAAAGAACTGATACCACTGCATGAGGGTTTGGTCAATTCATGATTAATCTTTCTTGCCTGGCAGAAGAATAAAAAAGTTTCTACACTGTTTTTACAGTGGGGGGTTAATCCACTAACCCCGCAGATTTTTGAATAAAATAATGTTATTCCAAATATCAACGTTTTACTAAGATTTTATAAACGAAGGGTAAAGAGGTGATTTTTTGTGATATCACTGGACCCGAGGCCTGCTGTAGGAAATGCATGTAATTAAGAATTCAGGTACCGTTTGGAAATCCCAATGCCCAAGTCGAGGAGCTCATTCCTAAACCCCTGTAAAATAATAAAAATTAACATGTTGAAGTTGTTTAAAAAGTGTTATCTGTTGATTTTTGCAGTGAATTCATTTAACCTCTGTGGTGGTGTTGAGACTGAATGTGTGCCAAATACCTTTCTCCTATTCAGTATAAATTGAGCACGATTGCGCGTACTGCACCCTCCCTATATACGTGGTGCTATAAATACGCTTCTAAGATTGTTTAATACAAAAATATATCACTGTTTGTCCTCCAATCACAAGTAACAATCTTTGTGAAAAGCTCTCATATTTTAGCCTTACCCAACCTACAGGGTAAAGCTGATTTGAGACACCAAAACAATCAGGAATTACTCTTATAAAAAAAATCCACCTGAAGGTAAAATGGCATTTAGAATGCAGGGATAATAGATGGTCAATTGCATCCTTTTAGATCCGTGCTCTTTAAAGTCATCAACATAGTGGCATAAAATTCATGGTTTTGTTTCTTAATCTACCCGAGATGAAAATGCCAATGTAAACAATGTGAGTTGCTTCTGGGCAGTGTGTCCGTGAGAGCAAATGTAACAGAATACTCACTACTCACATAGCACCTACACATCAAATACCCATTTGTGACACCTGGTTAAAGGAGATGTAAGTTAAGGTAAAGCACCTTACTCAGGTGAAACTCATTGCCTAAGCCACTATGATTACAATATGCTCATCCACCAAGGACACAGTTTTCGCGGTTTTACTTGTACATTGACATTAACTGACCTTGTGTCCTCAGTTCCATATATCATAACACCCAAAAACACAGGTATCTTTTGTAAATACACCGCAGGAATTAAACTACGAAACTGTTTTTGATTTATTTTAATGTCCTGGATATGCCCAAGAAAGTCGCAACAGGAAGCTTATTTCCAATGGTCCATTGTGCTGGGACGGAATTGGGACGCCAGGGGTACTCACCCTACTCTTAACTCCTTTCGAACTGACTGTGATGGCATTCCACAGGTATAAACTCTCTGGACATGGGAACCAACGCTTCATTCCCTTATCCAAAGGACAGGGTATTATCATGTATCATTTTGTCCCAATTCCCCAACGAACCAACAGGATAGCGAATTGCTAGTTCAAATCAATAGGTACTGCTGTGAAATCCAGTAGTTGGTAAGTAGCCACTGGCCACTGGGAGGTGAGTTGGAGAAACACAGGGATGGACACAGGGGGATACGGTGGCAGGGCAACCCAAAAACCAAAATTAAACACACGAAGTGGTGGGAACAACACGGGCGGACTGGCCCTGCCAAGGTACCAGGAATCACAATAGGTGACTAGTACTAACATATGTGCCAAGGGACACCTTGCAATTCTTTACTAACCCCCTCATAGATGAGCGGGGCTCAAATTCACAACCTTTGCACGTGGGTCGGGTGCTTTATCCACATGGACAATGGTGAAAATTGTGTACAATCTCCAAATTTAAGTAATAATACACATTTTTTTTGGAAGAGCGTCCCCAATTTTCCAAAATTTTGAGATGTTGTACTACGTACTGGCTAGTAACTATACCTGTGTATGGTTAAGCTCAAAAATATCTATGTGCGGCAAACGAAGGATTTGTACTTAGAATTATTAATATCGGAATCTCCAATAATTAATTCAACATCTGCTGGAACAGTGGAGGCCGCGCCAGACCTCTTTTTCTGGTGGGCAACGGGGGGAACAGTGAAATTTTGGGGGGGCAAAAGTGAAATTCTGGTGGGGGCAGTATCATATTTGGAGATTTTTTTTAACCAATTTTGGGCCCAAAATCACAGATTTTTTCCCAAATTTGTGATTTTGGGGGGCCCAAACTCGCCGAATGTTGCCAAAACCCTCATTTTCTTCGCCGGGAGGGGGGGCAAACTGGGGGGCAAGGAAAGAATTGGGGTCGGGGGGAATGCCCCCATCGCCGCCCCCATGCCCCCCCCCCCCCCCCGGCCCCCGTTAATTTCCCCCTTCCATATGAAGTTAGCCAGGAATACCGCTACGTCGTGTCTACGCTCATCCATTTAGTTTGTTTTTTATTGGTTCAAAGGCAAGTCAAGTTCGCGACCTGTGATTTTCTTGAGATGGCACATTTTCATCAGGCGGATATAAACTTAGCATTTCCCAGCTCTGCCCGTTAGTCCAATCTGGGATCCCCAATCTAATTACAAAATTTATGATAAGAACGCGATTTTTTGAGCATTCTCGTTCGCAATATAGTTTCCTAGACATTACCAAAATACTGTGTAAAAATTTCAAATTTTGAAAATTGGGGCGCTCTTCAAAAATGTGCTGTTATTGCTTTATAAGATGTTTTTACTAAAAATCACTTTTTCAAACCAAATTTCCCTTCCCCCCCCCAAAAAAATATATGTGAAAGATTTGATTATTTCACTTCGCTTTAATACAGTTCACATCTACAGATCAGTTACCACATAAAGATTGTACTGTTGAGAACATTGATTGCCAATTTTTTCAGTAGAAATGAATTAATTGGTTAGACAAATATAGATTTATGATGCATTTGTTTCAACTCTTGAAACGTGTACTCATTGTAAAGCTTATCCTAAGAATTACATTCACCTCTTTTGGGAATGTTTCCAGGCTGTGAGAATCTGGAATGACTTTAAGTCATGGTGAGTAAATGTCAGTTGTATCAGCGGCGTAACGGGCTGCCCCTCTGAGGGGGCAAATTCTCCTAGTCTGGGGAATTTCCCTCTCGGGGGGTCAAAATGCCCAATTTTTCCCGGTCTAGGGCCTCAAAAACGGCTGATTTAGCATATTTTTAGCAATTTTTGCCCGGCCAATCGTCAGGGGGGCAACCTGCCCCCGCCCCCCCGCCGTTACGCCACTGATGTTGATATTGACTTTCTGGATTAAAACAATTCTATTGGGTGTGGGCCGGAATGAATCGATAGATTAATTAACTTGTGTCTTATTTTGGTTTAAGAAATGATTTATTGATAGCAGATTTAGGAATCAAATTCCTCCTTTGCAGTTTTTAAAACTTTTGAATAAAATGTTCACTGAAACTGGAGAAGCAGATTGCATTGTGGTGGTATTATTAAATTTGAAAAGTGGGCATCGAATGAAAACCTATTGTACAAGTAGGGATGATTTTAGTCTTATGAAATGTGTTCAAGATCTGGTAATATCTAATTCTCTATTGTATATATTTCATGTATTGGGATTTTTGTAATGTATGTTTTTTTATTGTCCTTTTTTGTATATGTGGTATCCCCTGAGCACGGGAAAAAACTAAATCCTCTGGAAGGCCATGAAATCTTAAAAAAAACACCCAAGAAATGGCAAATATTTCATATAGAATCCCAAGGATGCAAATGAAGTATTTGCATGTATTCAATCAGGCACTACTGCACAACATCATGTGGTGCTGATGGAGATCACTTTTCTGGTAAACTCATTTGCATCGTTCGTGGGGACTCTATTGATGTTTACAAAGAAATTGCCCTATACTTTTGTTCAGGCACTAATAGGCAAAATTAATTCGCTTTTGTTGTACGTGTGTGTGAAAGTAATTTCTGTTTTACTTTTACATGTACTCATCATGGCGTCGTTGCTGTACTGTAGCGTTGCTTGCCGTTGTGCCCGCACTATCATATCAATTTGCGGTGTGAAGAGTCCTGCCTATTTGGTGATGAACAAAGTATAAATCATGGCAAATAACTTACTGCCAGGGAGGGGGCACTCCCTTTTGAATCCATATCCTCAATAAATCTCCTCCCTTTCTCAAAGTTAAATGGGGCATTCGGGGCATCAAATTTGAAGCAACTTCACTGCTGTTATCATGTAAATACCATGACTTGTCCACAATCAGCTGTGCCCCTACAGAACTACATGCTGGGTAATTTTTCGGATGCCACTTTTGTATGCATATAGTGTTCAGAACAATAATGTATGGCACCATCATATTGAAAATTATGGGTCACTTGGGTGAATTTAAACATCTTATGCTGGGTATTTGGGATCACTTTACATTTAGCAATTCATAAATATTTTATGGTCACATTATTTGTTATGGTCATTTGGTGAATTGAGCGTGTAAGTGGCATAATATTGGTGTATTGTCCTCTGCGAGAGTTTAATGGGAAGAAACAAGCCCAAAGTGCCATTTTTTTACCATTTTTCATAGAATAAGTGTTAATGGTGTTTATCAAATGATATTCGGGGGTAGGACACTGCCATCCAAACATTAACAGTCATTCAAATCGACATCCAGTCAGATCAAAACATCCAGTGCGCCCCGAGTGCTAGTCTTTTTCCAAAACTGAACAGTATATAGGAGGGTTCACTTACACGTATCAGACGGAGACTCGGCTAAAGGCTATCTTTCCATGTAATATCTAAATCTAAATGAACATTTTTGGAATTAGCACTGTTGTGGGGGCATTGGGGGGGGTATAATACATTAAGCGTGACAGATTTTGAAATCAATAATTTTATACCTAATATTATCAATGATATTTTTTTTATTTTCAATTAAGAATGTGTTGAAGGTGATTTTAAATGTCACTGGGATTGAGACTGCCGTAAAAATGCACGTAGAATTCCATGACTACCATTTGGAACTCATCAGCAGCAAGTCCATGCTCCCACCCCCCCCCCGATAGGTACTAAGTGTCCCTGATTGGTTGGCATTTTACACTCTTAGTTTCTGACAGGCTGTTCGGGAAGGAGGGTTTGACCCCATTTACAGAATCTGTCAGAATGTTGACACTTGTCCGCAAAATTGGTATAAAGGGGCTTTTGTGATCCACAGCCTCATCTGCCGATTACAAAAAAGTTGAGATTTCTACATCATTAACCATTCGCCTAAGTATAGTACATGTGTGTGATCTGTACATGCAAATTCAATCTACTCAAAGTGCAATGAGAGATTCACAATACTGGGGGGCACTTGTATTTCCTAGTGGATGCTCGTGTCTAGGTATTTTTTTAGATCAGGTGATGTATGTGCGTACATTGTTTAGGGTATCAAATCATTAAAAAAATCAAAATTAAGTATGCTTTTCACATTGAAAATTATTTGGTTTAGGTGTGATATTTTGAATACTTGTAAAAAACCACATAAACATACTGTAACTAGTGGTATCTTTCCGATTTTTTTCTCATGAATATGAACCAAATATTGTGTCATAATAGTAATTTAAATAGATTACCTCCATGATGTCTTTACCTTGTAATTATGCTACAAAAATCTTAGGAAGACTAGAAACAGTAATTTTTTTGATTTGTTATATTTTCAATGTCACAACATAGGCTGAATTTTGTATTTGCTCCTATACGAAGTTATAAATTGCAAAATTTTTGTACCAAAGAAAAATTTCTCAGCTTAATCCTTTCAGATTGGGATATTTTTGATGGAAAGCTTTACATCAGGGCAAAAATCAGAACTTTATATTTTTTAAGGGACACCTGATATGTGAAATCTCTCATTGCACCTTTAAAGATGAATTGTTAAGGGGTTAAGATAGAATTGTTTTAAGGGCCCATCAACAGTAAAGAATGTATGTAATCGTCCATAGACTTCCAATGTAAAATGGTGTTACAGCTGAATGAACATAACTCCTCAATGCAACCTCTGATTTGTACCAAACTTTGCATAGATTATCTTGAGTATACATTCTATCAACCAATAGAGCCATTTTTTGAAAATCTTTTATACTTTTTAAATTATAGCCTAGTGTTTTCTGATTGGCTGCGGCCGTTGCCATGGCAACCGTATAATTACAAACGGCTCTATTGGTCGATGCAAAATTTACTGGAGTATCAACTGTTCAAGTTTCATGAAAATCCAACAAAGCATGGTAGAGTTACATCTGTTCTGCTGTAACACCATTTTACATTGGAAGTCTATGGAAGATTACATACATTCTTTACTGTTGATGGGCCCTTAAAGGGTCACTTTGTGATCCACAGCCTCCTACTCCTGACTTGCCTAACACAATTTGAGATTTTAATATCATCCAAGATTCAATCTATTAGCTCGTATTTTTTTTTGTCCGTACACAGAAATTACAACACACTGGCCTATGGGGAATGTGATAAAACAGTTTGCTTATAGCACAAAAAATGCAAGATTGAAATATCAAGGACATCTGATCGATGAACTACAAACAAAACAGAAGTAGATGAGAATTTGAAAATTCTCCTTTAAAATAGAAGTTGCATATAACATATTAAACTATTTAGTAAAAAGCAAAAAAAAAATGTTTATTTTGGAGCCCATTTTTACCGCATGTCATTTTATAAAATTGAGTTTTTTACAGAGGAAAATAAGCCTTTAGACCCCAAAAAGTCTTCATAGATAGAACAGTTTGTTTGTTTGTAAAAAAAAATGTAAGTGATCCCAAATTAATATTTTTGTGTGATTAAAAAATAATTAGTTCAAATTATGATTACACTCTTTTGACTTGCCTATAGGCCATTTGGCCATTTGGGGAAAATCCTTTAAAAAAAAACTACAAACAAAGAAGTTCATTTTGAAGTTTAGGTTTTTGAACTTTCTACTGGAAAAAACTTGGTTCTTCTTTTTGCATTTTTTGGACAAAATAAATTAGAAGAATAGTTTGGCTATATGGAAACAATACTGTGACGACAGTGGGTGGAGCTTGGAAGGCATAAGCTCAAAGAAATTGTAATTTTTATGAGAAATATTGATAAAGATAGTGTCATCGGGAAGCAATAGTAATAAAAATATGCCCACGCAACCGTCAGTTTATGCGCTATGTATTAATTACACGGTAAATATATACTATTGTGTGATGGACTTTACTGCCTATCATTATGATGCAGCGGCACTTCAAAGTACATCTACAAATTAATTTCCATGAGAGTTTGTTGTTAAAACATAAAAAAAGTCTATCTTTTTTTTTATTTTTTTTTCTGCTAATGCTGCTATCTTAATCAAGCCTGATATGCGTGGCCAGTTATGATGCGGAGTTGTTATGTTGTACATATGTGTCTGTGGTTGTCTTGTGTTGTGTGTGGTGTGTGTGTGTGTGTACAGATACTCCAGTCTTATGGGTACATTTTCAAGCCTTATATGGGGACATTTTTTCTTTATGGGGACATTTAAGTCCCCACAAGCTATATTAATAGTAAACGTCTTAGAAACAGCCTGTCACCCTCATATTTTATTAAATGGCACATTTTTAAAAGGTGCTGTCCGATCGTCTTTGGGACCCCTGATTTTACCCCGGAAGAGTATCAATTTTGATATCATGATGAAGGCCGTATTTTTCTCATTGTCGTCCTGAAAATTGAGCCCTTAAAATCAATTTCATTCCCAAGATAATAAAACAAAAAAACAACAGCCGGTTAGTGGTTACCCATCAATTTAGCAAAGTATTGAATAGGGATTTGCAATATGAATTATTGCGTTTACCATCAAAACCACAAGGTTGTTTCCCACGGTACTTGATTGATGGGGTGTATGTGCACGTGCCAGGCTTCATATCAAGTAGAGAACACATACACATAAATCGGAAAAAGCACCATTAAATATCTTGTTTGTTTACAAATTTTTGAAAATTGGAGATTTTTGCACAGTATGGTATTTCCAAGCAAGCGTTATTCCAAGTAAACAGCGTAGAGGTGAGTTGTCGTGGATGGCTCATGTTAATAGATAAGGTCGTTGTTCTGCGGACTGGAATAATTATGAAGTCGTAATGGATTTGGTAGTATGATCAACCCAGTACATGTATGGTATTGATAATACACAAAATGTCGGACCAATGGTTCCTTTATCCTATATATGCAAAAAAACATGATTTGTCAGAATATTGAGCCAACTATGGACAAGTGACCGGCTGCTTATTAGGACAATGGAATTGGATATTTGATTTCCGTTACCCCACGCCCCCAAATTTATCATTTTTGTCAAAACTTTCATTTATTTGGTTAAAAAGTATATTTTTGACCAAATCTTAAATACAGATCATACTTTCAGTTCACAAATATCAGGATGTCATTCTGATCATTTTAACATATTTTTGTGGCTGAGGGGGTTTTTACTTAGTGGTTAATAATTGAAAATTTTAGATTTCATACCAATGCTCATGATGCCTGCGTACGAAGCTTACAATTCATCTTGAAAAATGGTTGATTTTTTTGTTGAAGGAATATGACTTAAAAGTATCGAACTGGTATGAAGTCTGAGTATATTGAATTTAGGGTTTAGACACCATCTTATACAATGCCGTACACCATTTATATGAAATCTTGAAAATAATGAATATGAAATAGTGACCGCCACCTCCTTTTTTTTGAACAGTCAACAGGAAACTAACAATCCCAAATTCATTGGCCTTAAAGGCAAAATGTCAATATTTGAAATATAATTTGTTTGTATATTAATAAAGGGGGATGACCCACTTAAGTCTATAAATTTTTCAATTGTAGAATGGCATGGCATTACCACCAAAACTCAATCGTAAAGTTTCGCCTGATATTTCAAACCGTTTTTTGAATGAGAAGCTAAAATGTGAAATTTGTAATCCCATATAGTACTGCGTAAAAGTAATATTGGTCGGCCAAAAATGGCTATATTTTCATCACTAACTCCAAACCAAACATCCTTATCCTAAGTTTCACAGGGTAAAATGAGAAAAAAATAGGAGCGTTCTCCGGTAAAATCTGGTGTCCCTGGGAATGAGGCAATTACTAATTGAGTGATCGGGACCAATGGACTATAAATAGAATTGAGGACGACATCTTCTGAAAATTCTCGTGAGTCGGCTTCTTTCTTTAACTGTTTTAAGTAATTTAAGGTTGAGTTACACCCCTATTGGTGTTGTTTTCAGGTAAGTTACAGCGGCTGTTGATACTCTTGTTTTCAAGCGAGGTTCTATCGCACTACTTGGATCTCTGGTTGTACTTGATTATTCTAATCGCATACAAATGTATAAATTTACGTGGCATTAAAAATTGCCAGCCATTCCTCACATAAAAAAATAAAATTTATTTAAAATTACTCAGTGACTATTTAGTGTTTTTTAACTACTTTATTAGATAAGCTCATAACTTATTGGCTTTGTTACATTAAGGTTTGTTCCCAGTTGGGGAGAACCTTGGTAAGACAAGGGCTAACCCATAATTGAGTTTCATATCTGCCAAATGTAATGGTCTGTGTCAACAGTTAAAAAAAGCCCTGAAAAATAACTCCAAAAATGCCATTAAAGCCACAATCAGTTCATTTTTTCCCAAATTCAAATAAACATTTGTCTCTAAATTGCTAGTGTTAGGTCATATCAACACCTTATATTTATTTTTCTTTGGAAAAACAGACACTTACCATTTTTTTTAAAGCCGTCTTGAAGGGCCATTAGATGTTTCCAGATTTTAAAACGTTGGAATTTGGATCCTCACTTTACACTAGTAAAACACAGCATTAAAAATCATATTTATTCACAATATGGCAGGTTATGCTTAGCCACTTAGAGGAGTGTTTACTACAACAATTTCCAATACAACAGTTGTAAAAAAATGACTTTGTGAAAAATAGGGCTACGGGACTTTGTTTGCATTTTGAAGAAAAGAAGGAAAAAGAAATTGCTAATAGTGGCTTTAATATCCACCTGTGTGCATAGGAAATGAATTTGGCGGGCATTCTTTCAGGATGTCACACATGCTGACCGAAACTTAATGTGCTCCAGGATAAACAAATAATGTAGCAAAAAATGGAGAATATTATTTTTGGTAGATTTTGTCCAGCCTAAAAAAAAGGTTCCACTTTTGCTAGATTGGTTTTGTCATGGGAGGCAAATAAAGTTAGGTCATGAAAGATTATAAGCTATTCTAGTAAAGCCATCTACAAGGCAGACACTCACTGACCTATATATAGTAGAGAAGGATATCTCCATGCAGCCATGCACAGCTCTGTGCACAGAGAAAATTTTGCTTTGAACCAGACTAAAAAAATTATTTAAATTAAAAATATTAACTATGAACTCCACTCACACACTAATTCACTCACCACACTCACCTACCCATTCACTTCAATTCTTGACTCACTTGCATAGTATTCACTGATTCTCACTCATGCTCACACTCACTCCCCCCCCTAACTCCACTCAACTCGCTCACTCGCTCGCTCGCTCCACTTGCATAGTCATTCACTGATTCTACAAATGGCTTAATAAACCTTGGCATTCATGCAGCGCCCTTTTTACTTTTTAATCCTATCTAAAATGTTATACATAATGCAAACATAGCAAGCCCAGGAAAAAGAACCAGCAGCCATGGGATAAGAAAGCAAATATAACCAGCATAGGGTCGTCGGTTCCCAGTTCCTCTCCATTTGCCAGGCTGGTGACATCAGATGGTATAGAAACTGTTTTCCAGAATGTCATAGTGCAGACAACAAGCGCCACCAACAGTGCCGATGGTTTCCTTAGATGGTTCGGATTAACAAAGAGAAAACAAAGAAAACAGGCTGTAGAAAACAAAAATATCCTTTCATGATTCATGGGGATTTATATAATATTAACATGAGGCTTTGAGTATGATACAAGAATTATTGCACAAGCTAGAAAATATTTTTCTAGCGAGGCAATATATTCTTGTATCATACAACAAAGGCCATTCAATATTATAATTATTAATTAAATATCAGGCTGACTCAAACCAAACCTTGCTTTCAGTGTTATATTCCCAACTGGTGATCTTTTGAAATCAACAAGATCAAACACCCCATTAGCCCAGTCGAAGTTCAGTCTGAACGATACGCTAAAGTACCCATATGCGATACAATATTAACAATATGATTGTCCTTAAAGACAATCTTCTCTTCTGCATTTAGTGCACATTTGTGACATGAAACAATGAATTGAGTTTTGTAACACATATTGTAATAATACTATTCAAGGCAAATCAATCATAATGATCAACCTTTATTGTAAAACATAGGGTTGCAAAATTCCTCCGGGAATTTCAGAGCGGAACATTTCCATGGGGAATTTTGGGAATTACAGAATTTATGGGAATTTTAGGAAATTTTCGGGAATATGGGAACTTTTCAAAACCACTTTTGAAATCGCTCAACTATGAGGTCCTTTTGTTCAGTTTAAGTATCCTCTGTATAACTGAAATGCTACAGAAAGACATACAAGCATGTTTAAACAACTGAGAAAATTAATAAACAAAACAACACAGGTTTGGTCAGTTTATTTTCTATTCTATCACTCTCACTCACTTGATTTGTTAACACCACACCCACCCTGGTTTACATTAGATTTAGTGAGAACTTATCCTTCACAATCACTTTACATGGTTTTGACTTGCATGCTTCCCTAAACAAGCACGAATATTTTCAGTTAATGCAACTGATTTAGATTTTTTGGAAATCCAAAATTTCCAACACTTTTTATCTTTATTTGTAGCCACAAAAATGGTTTGATTTTGTGTGCATATAATCAACCTAAAATGCCTAATGTATGATTAGGGTATCCATGCCGGTTGGCCGGTAAAAAACAGGCGTTAAACCGGCGGTTTAAACCTGGTTTAACCGGTTTAAACCGCAAGGTTTATTATGCCACCTATTGTGGGAAAAACGGCAAAAAACCTCATTTGTTTTCAAAAAAAACAAATGCTTTTTGAAATATAAAAAATGTAATTGTTGGTTTTTACAAATGTATATTAGCTCTGTGAAGTCAGAATACAATTATGCAGACCAAAGGGTTGAAAAGTACAGTAAACACAACTTCTGGCGTTTACTTACATTTATGATACATGTACATGGACATACAGTTGATCTCGTAACC